>MU389441.1:0-115145 GCA_022578775.1 Xylaria venustula
TATTATTATTGTTATTATTATTATTGTTATTATTATTGCTGCTGCGGCTATAACGGTAATAATAATAAAAATAATACTAATATAACAATTAAAATTAATTAGCTTATATTGCACAAAAAATAACCAAATATACGCACGAGAGTATATATATATATGTGTGTGTATACACTAAAAAAAAAAAAAAAAAAAAAAAAAAAAAAAAAAAAAAAATTAAAAAAAAAAAAAAATAAAAAAAAAAAATTAAAAAAAACAAAAAAATTTTTTTAAAAAAAAAATTTATAATTTTTTTTTCTAATTTTTTTTTTTTTAAAAAATCTAAATAATATAAAATATTTTTAAAAAAAAAAATATTTTTTTTTAAAAAAAAAAAAAAAAAAAAAAAAAAAAAAAAAAAAAAAAAACCTAAGGTAAAAAAATATATATATATAAAAAAAAATTGCGCAAACGGCAATATAGTTTTTTAACAAAAAGTGCAATTAATTATGCGTGCACGTATATATACCTGTTTATTTATGCTTAATAGCAAACAAAAATAAAAAAAAAGGTAATTATAATAGTATAAATAATTATTTTTTTTTTATTTAATTAAATAATTTTTTTTATTTTACTTATATATATATTTAAAACAACCTATTATAAAAAAAACAGTATAATTTATACGTTTTTTTAATTTTTAATTTGTTTTTTTTTGCATAGATAAATTGCAGCTAAAAAAAAAAAAGTTTATATTAAATTAACTAGTGTTAGCTATATTTTTTACCTGCATTACACGTGCTATATATAATATATAACATTAAAAAAATCTTTTATTTTTTTTAAAAAGCGTTGTGCGCTAGCTAAAGCTTTCACCTAGGTAAAAGTTTTGCTATTTATAAAGCTTTTTTTTACCTTTTTAAATAACTAAATAAATATAAATAAATATATAAAACAATTTACTTTATTTCACTTTATACGTATAATCGTACTAAATTTTTTTATAATAATTAATATTAAATTATATAATACTTTTATTATTAGTTTTTTTAATTTAAGCAATTTAACAATAAAATCGAATGTAATAAGTTTTTAAACCCTGTTAAATATATTTTTTAATTATAATAATTTATATAGTTTTTATTATAATGCTTTGTTTTTTTTTTGCATAAATTACATTTTGTTAATACTTTTTTAATCGTACTTTTTATTTTTATTTTAATAAAATGGTTAATTTTTAATTATTAAATAATTTTAAACATTTTTTAATATTTTGTAAATAAATGTTTATAAGCTAGCTTAACAAGCTTTTTTTTTGTTTTTAATAGTATTTATATTTTATTTTTTTGCAGTAAATTAATTAATGCCGCTATAATAATATTTTGGTATAATATTTGCTAATATTTTTTCTTTAAATAATTTATAGTTTATTTATAATATTGCAAATATAATTAATTTTTAATTTGTTTTTTTAAAAAATGTCTGGCTTTTTTTTTAATTTAGTAATTATTTTATTAATTTAAATAATAATAAAATTAAATTATAATAAAATCTTTGTTTATTTTATTTGTTATTTGTTTAATATTTTTAATATTATACACATTGTTAAGTTTTTATAATTAAAAAATATTATCACAAATTTTTTAAACTATATAAATAATGCTTTTATTTTTTAAATGTTTAAATAATAAATATTAACTTTTTATTTAGCAATATATATTATGCTGCTAATTTTAAAAGGTTTTTTAAAAAAAAAGTTACTAAATATAATTTTTGATTTTTATTTTGTTAACTTAGTTATTTGTTTATTGCCGCTTCGTAAACATTAATTTTTATTTCAAATTTTTTATTTCAATTAAGCAGCTTTTCAATTAAATCGCTTACGATTAAAAATTTAATTTTGTTAAAAAACTTTTATTTTTTTTTATTTAAAAATTAAATTTTTTTTATTAAGTCCGTAAAAATTATTATATATTTACTAAATTTTTATATTATTTACCGATTTAAATATAAGTTAATTTTTTATTGCTAAATTTTTAAATTTTTAAATTTGTATTTTTTTAAAGTGATTGTAAATTTAAAAAAAATTATTTTTTGCATATAAAATTTGCTTTTTTTAAAGTTTATTTTAAACCGTACGTTTTTTAACGCTTTAAATATTTTTTTTATATATTTTCGGTATTTTTTAAATGTTTTTAAATATATTAATATATTGTTCAAATATATTATTATAAATATATAAATAAATCTTTGCACCGCGTTTATAATTTATGCTTATAATATTGCTAAAACATTATAAAAATTAAATAGCATTATTAAATATTTAAAAAAAATTTATAAAATTTTAAATGCTATTTTTTATTTGTTATTTAGCGTTATTTTAATTTAGTAATATATATTTAACAGGTTAAATGTTGTAAATTATTTTACTTGCGTTAATTTTTTTATATCGTTAATTTTAAATAATAATTTTGTAAATTTAATTGTTTTAAAATTTATATTTTTAAAGTTAATATAAAGTTTTTATTATTGTTTGCTGTTTGTTTAAGATTTTTAGCATTTATAGCACCGGTAATTATGCTAATAATATTAAATGCTATATAAATTTTTTTAATACTGTTTTTTTTTAAATAAAATCTAATAATTTTATATTCCGTGCTTTAATAAATAATTATATGTTTTATTAAATATATCGCTATAACTTTAATAGTTTAATAATATTCTGCCGTTAAATGTTAGCTTAAAATTTTTAAATATAATATATATTTATATAAATTGTTTTTAAAATGATTTAATGTTTATATTAAAGGTTTTTTAGCGATTAATTTTTTTTAATATATTTTACTAAAATTAGCCGGTTTTTTATTTTATTTTAAAACTGTTTTTTTATAACTTAAATATTTTTAAAATAATATTATATTTAAATATTTTTATAATATTAAATATAAATATTTTTTTGTGTTTTAAAATATCGAAAAAAAGTGCTGTAATTTTTTTTAAAATTACTTTGTTATTATAAGCAATTAAATTTTTATTAACAGTTATAAATAAATAAAAGTTATTTTTAAGCTTTATTAATATATTTAATTGCTTAATAATTTATAATAAAATAAAGCTTGCTTAAGTTTTTATATTTATAAAAGCTTATAGTTTATTTTTTTAATATATTAAATCGATTTTAATATATTTGCTTTTACTAGCTGTTATAATATAAAATATTTTAAGGTTTAAAATTAATTATTAATTTATTATAATTTTTTTGCTTATTTTTTAATTTTTTAATCAGCTTTGTTTATATTAATATTTTATTTATTTGCTGTTAAGCTTAAATTATTTTAATTATTACAAAAAATCGTATAATTATAACTTTATCATTATAATATTTTAATGTTATTTATTTTATTACTTTAAAGTTTTTTTTTTCAAATTGTTTTTTTTAAACGTAAATTTATTTTTTTTAATTTATAACGTACGTTTTTAAATTTTTTGTTGTTTTATAGCTTTTTTTAAGCATAAATTTTGTATATATTATTGTAATATTACTTTTAATCCGTAATTTATAACATATATTTAATTAGCTATTGTAAATTTGCTTTAAATATTGCAAATTTATTTAAATTTTAATATATAATTATTATTTGTTTTATATTATTTTTGTAATAAAATTGCTATAATGCGTTATTTTTTATTTGTTTTAAAAACTATATATATTGTAATTTTTTTAAACATATATTAAATATAGATAAGTTATACAATTTATTTTAAAAACATTTTTATGTTGTTTATTTTTTAGTTGCAATTGTTTTAGCTTTTTATATCGCATAGTTTTTTTGTAATAATATTTTTCGGCGATTAATTATATTATTTCGCTAAAGTTTTTACTAATGTTTATGTTTGCCTTTTTTATAAAAATATTATTATATATTTATATATTTTTTAAAAGTAATTATATTTTATAATTGTTTATTACTTTAACAATATTTTTGTTTGCATTTTTTGCTTTTTATATTTTAAATTTTTGTTTAGCTGATTTTTTACCTGCTATATATTTTTATTGTATAAATTTTGCCATTAAATTTTTTATTTATTTTTATTTAATTTAATCATTGCACTGTTAATATATATACTTTTGTTTTTTAAAGTATATATTTTTTAAGCCAGTTTAATTTTTAAATTATTTCTTTATTTTGCAAAATTATTAATACTTTATTTACTTTTATACTATTTTTAATTAATTTTAATTTGTTATAATTATTAGCATTTTTTACGTTTATTTATTTTATATAATTGTTATATTTATTATAATTAACAAAGTTGCAAATATATTTATTTTATTTTATTTATTTAAATCATTTTATTGCTAGGTATAATAAATATATTTGTTTTGTTTTTTTTTGCATATATTATAACTAGGTATATTTTTAATATATCATTGCTAGTTTAAGCTTTATTAATCGCTAATTTATAATATCGCAATTATTATTTCTAAAGTTTGCTTAAATTTTTTAAATTTTTGCTTTTTTTTAAATTTTTTACAATTTTTAACGTAATGTTTTTTTAATTATAATTATAATGTTTAATCTTATTTAAGTTTTACTTTTTAATAAATATATTAAGCTTTGTAAATTTAAATTAAATTTTAATTACTATTAATTTTCAAGTTTTTTTTTCTATATTTATTTTTAATTGTTTTAATTTTGTTAAAATTTTTATAGTTGTTATTTATATAAACAATTTTTAATTTTAATTTTTTTGCAATATTTTTTTTAAATTATTTAAATGTTTATTTTAATATAACTTGTTTTAAACTTTATTTTTAAATTTATTATAAAAAATTAGTATTATTATATTTTTGTTTACTTATTTAATTTTTATATATTATTTATAAAATTTAATTATATATTTATATATTGCTTTAATTTAAATTAATGCTAGCAACTTTTATTTTGTTTGTTTAATTTTTTCCGGGTTTTTATATATATTAATTAAAATCTTTTCAAACTTTTTATATTTATTAAACATTTTATTAATTATTTTTTAGCGATTATTTTTATTTCGCTATTTTAAATAATTGTTTATAATAAATTAAAATTATTTAATTTAATGCGTTGCTTAATAAATACCCCGTTGTTACGAACTAACGGGTAAATCGGCCAGTTAAAAAACCAGGGGCTAACTAAAAGGGCTCCGGGCCATGGTAACGTGTAAGGCACAGGTCACGTAATAAGCTCAAAAAGCTCAGTAAGCTTAAAAGGTTAAGCCAGGTAAGCCGGACGGGCAGCAAAGCTCAAAAAAACTTAAAAAGCTTAATAAATTAAGTTTATTAAGCCGGTCAAATAATTAGTACTTAATATTAATAAATATAAAAAAAAACGGTTTATATATTAATAAGCATTTTTTATATAACTAATTAGTTTTTATTTCACAATTTAATTTAAATATATAGCAATTTTTTAAAATAACTATATAAAAATATTTTTAACAACTTTAGTGTAATTTTAAACTTAACGTTACGATAATTTTTTTAATTACTATTTAACACGATTTTATACGGGAAACTTCGATTATACCACGCTTATACAAACTTAAAGTTTGTTATATTTTAAATTATTATTTAATTAATGTTTAAAACAATTAAAAAAATTACTATAGCTTTAACGGAATAACTAGACTTAACATTTGCGATAATGCAACATTTATTTAATAAACTGCAAAAAAAAATTTAATAACTAAAGCATTAAAACAAACAGTTTAAAAACTAATTAATTAATATTTTTAAACTTAGGTTTTTTAAGCCGGTTAAGCTAAAAAAGTTTGATAATTTATAAAATTAATTAAAAAAAATTTTAACCTAGGTTAAAATATATTTGCAATATTATAAATTAAATTTTATTACAAATGTAAAAAGAATAATAATAATTGCAAGGTATTTTATAAACAATACGTTAAAATAGTTTTAATTTATTATAAACAATTATTTAAAAAATATTAATAAAAATAATCGCCGAACTATAATTAATAATATTTTTAACAAGTATAGAAAATTTAAAAAAGCTATAATTAATATATATAAAAACTTAAAAAAAGTTAAATAAATTAAATAAAAGCTAATAGCTTTAATTTAAACTAAAGTAATATATAAATACGCAATAAAGTTTTGCAAATAATATGTTAAAATTAAATAAATTAATAACAATGCAATAATAACGATTTTTTTTAACAAATTTAAAACTAAAATTTAAAATAAATTATATTAAAATAAAAAAAAACGATTTAAAAAAGTTTATTGTAAAAGCAATTAAAATTAATAATTGTTTATATAAGCAATAACTTTAAAAATTTTAATAAAATTAAAACAATTAAATATTAAACGTAAAAAAAAAAAAACTTAAAAATTAACAGCAATTAAAATTTACCTAAAATTAATAAAGCTTAATATAGTTATTAAAAAACAAAACTTAAGCAAAATTAAATGTTATAATTGCTATTAAAAAAACATTATGATAAAAACTGCAAAAAGCTTAAAAAATAACAAAAATAACAAAAATTTAAGCAAACTTTTATAATAATAATTGCGATATTACAAATTTATAATAAATAAAGCTTGAGTTAATAATAATATACTAAAAATATATTTAGCATATTTAGCAATAAAGCAATTAAAATAAGCAAAACAAAACAAATGCATTTATAATATAATTAATTGCAATAAATATAACAGTTACGCAAAATAAATAAAGGTAAAAAATAATAATAATTATAAAAAACCAAAGTTAATTAAAAATGTTATAAAAATTAACAAAGCATTTGCAATTTTACAAAGCAAAAAACTAGTTAAAAAAATAAATTAGCTTAAAAGCAACAAATATTTAAAAAAACAAAACTGCATATATTAATAATATAACTACTAAATTAAATAAAAATAAATAAAAAACGCTATAGTAAAATTTATATAGCAAAAATATACTTAGCGTAAAAAATTAATAAAACATAAATATTAAATATAAAAAGTAAAAAACGCAAATATAAATATTTTTAAAGCTATATTTAATTATAAAATATAAATATTTTTAAAAAATATATAAATATATAATAATATTTTTATCGTAAAAGCTAAAACAAATGTTAATAAAAATTGAAGCAAAATAATATAGCTAATTGCTAAAAATATTATTATAATAAAACTATGCAATATAAAAAACTAAAAGAATTACAACTAAAAAATAAGCAAAACAAAAATATTTTTTAAATAAATTATATAATTTATTAATATTTAAAATATATTTAAAAAAAACTTAAATATGTATAATTTTTAAAGCAAATAAATAGCAACGCATTATAGCAGCTTTATTATAAAAATAATATAAAAAAAATAGTAATTATTTATTAAAATTAAAATAAGTTTGCAATATTTAAAATAAATTTATAATAGCTAATAAAATATATATTATAAATTATAAACTAAAAATAATATTATGTAATAAACCTTAAGTTTATATAAGCGTGGTATAATTAAAGCTCCCGTAAAAAATTATCGTAACATTAAGTAAAAATTACACTAAAGTCGTTAAAAATATTTTTATATAATTATTTTAAAAAGTTGCTATATATTTAAATTAAATTGTAAAATAAAAATTAATTAAATATATAAAAAAACTTATTATTATTATATAAAGTGGTTTTTTTTTATTTATATTTAAATATTTATTTTGCTTATTTATTTTTAAATAGCAAAATATTTTTTGCTTATTTATTTTGTTATGTTTATTACTCCGAGTTTTGTAAAATTTCCGAGTACGTTATATAATTTACGCCTTGCGTATTATTTTAAATTTGCGCTTTTTTTAAGTTAGTTTTTAGCTTTTTAACTAGCCGATTTATTTATTAATTTATAATATTATTTTTTAATTGTTAAAATTATTGCTTTTAATAATTTTTATAAATATGTTTTTTTTTTGTGTTTATATATATATATATTAATTATGTTTAACTTTAAAAAATTAAAATTGCATTAGCATTTTAGCGCTTTAATTTGCGCTAATTTAATTGCTCGTATAAGTTTTACTATGTTTTTTTTTATTTTTATTATATTTTAAAGCAAACTTTGTATTGCGTAGCTTTAAGTTTTAAAAAATGTTAATTATGCACTAAAGCTTACCGTTTTTGCAATATTTTTAGCCTTTTATTTTATAAATATAAAAAATTGTTTATTAAAAAAAATAAGCTAAAACAAGTTAAAAAAAAAGCAAAAAAATAGCTTTATGTTTTAACAAATTATTTTGCCCGTTTGCAAAAAGAAAAACATTTTTTTTAAAAACGTAAAATTAAAATAATTTGTTAAAATATTAAAAGCACTAAAGCAATAAAAAGATTTAAGCGGTTAAAAGCTAAACAAAAACGCTTATTTAATAAACATATTTATTTTTTTGCTGCTATAGCAATTTTTGCTTTTATAAACTAAAATATTTTTAACTTTTTTTTTTAGTTAATTTTGCTTTTTTAGCGCTAGTCGGTTAAAATACTATTAATAAAATTAATTAATTATTTTTATTGCGTTTTTTAAATTTTTTTTAAATTTTTATATAAATTTTTTATATAAATATATTTTTAATTTAATTAAATATTTATAAATTTTTTTGTTTTAATATAAATTAAATATTTTTTTAATATTATATATATTTTAATTTGGTTTAATTTTTAGTTTTATTTAAAGTTTTGCATTTTTTAATACTAGTTTAAAAAATAAAACCTAAAATACTAAATATATTTTAGCTATTTTAAATAATATAAGCTAATAATTTATGTTTAAAATTAAGCTTATTATTTAATTGTTTTGTTTTAATATTGCGTTTTAAAAAATATATTTTATTTTTTTTTAAAGTTAGCTTTAATAATTTATATTTGTTATAATATATTTTTATGCAATTTTATAAAAATATTAATTTATTTTGTAGTTTTTACTGTAAGCCGATAATTTTTTTTGCCCGTGTTTTTGCGTTAAATATAAAAATTTTTTAAATTGCCGTTTTAAATTTTTTTAAGTCAAATTTATAATTTGCTTTAAATAATAATATTTTTATAAATTTATTATTAAAACTATTGTATATATATTTTATTTTTAGCAATAATTTAACTTAATTGTTTTTTTATTTGTTAAAATAGCAGCAAAAATACTGCTTTAAAATTTAATTTAATGGTTTTATTTGTTTATTTGTTTATAAATAATAAACCGTAAATATGCAATATTTAACCTTTAATATTTTTATTCACAATTAATAAAACTTAAAAGCTATAATTATTTTTTTATTTATAATTATTTTTTTTAAAATTTATATTTGCTAAAAATATATTAAATTATTATATAAGCTAAGTTTTTTGCCGTACTCGATTTTAAATATAGTATAAAATATTTATATTTTATAGGTTTTTTTTACAATAATTAATATTAAATTATATAATATTTTTGTTATTAATTTTTTTAATTTAAATAGTTTAACAATAAAATTAAACGCAATAAACTTTGAAACTTTATTAAATATTTTTTTAAATTGCAATAATTTATATAATTTATATTACAATACTTTGCTTTTTTTACACAAATTATATTTAGTTAATATTTTTTTAATTATATTTTTTATTTTTTTTAATAAAATGTTTAATTTTTAAATTTTTAAATAGTTGTAAACATTTTTTAATATTTTGCAAATAAATATTTATAAATTAATTTAACAAATTTTTTTTTAACTTTAATAATATTTATATTTTATTTTTATAATATAATAAATTTATAGCATTATTATATTTTAATTTTTTTGTATTAAATTTATGAATATTATTATAATAATATTTAGCCGTAATAATTGCTAATATTTTTTATTTAAATAATTTATAGTTTATTTGCGTTATAGCTAATATTATTAATTTTTGTTTTATTTTTTTAAAAAATATTTGGCTTTTTTTTTTTTTTTTTAATAATCGTTTTGTTAGCTTAAAATATTTCCTTTAACATTTTTTTTTTCTTTAATATACACAATAATAAAATTAAATTATAAAAAAAACTTTGCTTATTTAATTTATTATTTGTTTAATATCTTTAATATTATAAATATAGCAAAATTTTTATAATTAAAATATATTATTACCGGCTTTTTTAATTTATATAAATAATGCTTTTATTTTTTAAATGTTTAAATAATAGCTATAAATTTTTTATTTAGCAGTATATATTATACTGCTAATTTTAAAAAAAATTTCAAAAAAAAAGCTATTAAATATAATTTTTTATTGTTATTTCGTTAATTTAATTGTTTCTTTATTGCTATTTTATAAGCGTTAATTTTTACTTTAAATTTTTTATTAAAGTTAAATAGTTTTAAAACTAAATTGCTTACAATTAAAAATTTAACTTTGTTAAAAAACTTTTATTTTTTATTTTTTTATTTAAAAATTAAAATTTTTTTTATTAAATTTATAAAAAATTTTATATATTTGTTAAAATTTTTAATAAATTTTCGGATATAATTTATAAATTTTATAAATATTTTTATATTATTGTTAATTTAAATATAAATTAATTTTTTATTGCTAAGATTTTAAATTTTTAAATTTATATTTTTTTTAAAGTTATTGTAAATTTAAAAAAAATTAATTTTTTGCATATAAAATTTGCTTTTTTTAAAGTTTATTTTAAATTTTATATTTTGCAATGCTTTAAATATTTTTTTTATATATTTTCGGTATTTTTTAAATATTTTTAAATATATTAATATATTATTTAAATATATTATTATAAATATATCGATAAATTTTTATACTATATTTGTAATTTATATTTAAAACATTGCTAATCCGTTAATAAACTTAAATAATATTACTAAATATTTAAATAATTTTTTAAGCGTTTTAAATGCTATTTTTTATTTGTTATTTAGCGTTATTTTTATTTAGTAATATATATTAAATAAATTAAATGCTGTAAATTACTTTGTTTGCGTTAATTTGTTTTTTATATTGTTAATTTTAAGCAATAATTTTATAAATTTAATTGTTTTAAAATTTATATTTTTATAATTTATATAAAGTTTTTATTGTTGCTTGTTTTTTTTTTTTAAGTTTTTTTAGCATTTATAGCACCGGTAATTATATTAATAATATTAAATGCTATATAAATTTTTTTGCTAAATTTTTTTTAATATATTTGTTAAGCTTTTGTAGCTATTTTTAATTTATATAATATAATAAAGACTTTTTTAACATTGCTTTTTTTTTAAATAAAATTTAATAGTTTTATATTTTGTGTTTTAATAAATAATCGTATGTTTTATTAAACATGTTGCCGTAATTTTTATATTTTAATAATATTTTGCTGTTAAATATCCGGTTAAAATTTTTAATTATAATATATACTTGCATAAATTATTTTATAAAATTATTTAATGCTTGCATTAAAAGCTTTTTAAAAGTTAATTTTTTTTTTAGCATATTTTACTAAAGTTGGCCGGTTTTTTAGTTTATTTTAAAATTGCTTTTTTATAATCAAAATATTTCTAAAATAACATTATACCTAAATATTTTTGTAATATCAAACATAAATTTTTTTTTGTATTTTAAAATGTTAAAAAAAAATATTGCAGTTTTTTTTAAAATTACTTTGTTGTTATACGCAATTAAACTTTTATTAACGGTTATAAATAAATAAAAATTATTTTTAAGCTTTGTTAATATATTTAACTGCTTAATACTTTATAAAAAAATAAAGCTTGCTTAAATTTTTATATTTATAAACGTTTATAGTTTATTTTTTTAATACGCTAAATTAATTTTAATATATTTATTTTTATTAGCCGTTATAACATAAAATATTTTTAGCTTTTAAGTTAATTATTAATTTATTATAACTGCTTTTAATTATTTTTTAATTTTTTGGCCGTTTTTATTTATATTAACATTTTATTTATTTGTTGTTAAGTTTTTATTGCTTTAATTCATACTAAAAATTATATAATTATAATTTTATTATTATAATATTTTAATATTATTTTTTTTGTTAATTTAAAATTTGTTTTAACAATTTGTTTTTTTTAAATATAAATTAATTTTGCTTAATTTGTGTTATACGTTTTTCAAGTTTTTGTAATTTTATAACTTTTATTTAAGCATATATTTTGCACGCGTTGTTATAACACTATTTTTAATTTATAATTTATAATATATATTTTGTTAGCTATTATAAATTTATTTTAAATATTGCAAATTTATTTTAGTTTAAATAAATAATTATTATTTTTTTTATATTATTTTTATAATAAAACTGCTATAGTGCGTTATTATTTATTTGCTTTTAAAACTATATATATTTAAGTTTTTTTTAAATATATATTAAATATCGATAAATTATATAATTTATTTAAAAAATATTTTTGTGTTGCTTATTTTTTAGTTGCAATTTTTTTTAGTTTTTTATATTGTATAATTTTATCGTAATAATATTTTTTAGCGATTAGCTATATTATTTTGCTTAAATTTTTATTAACATTTGCTTTTGCTTTTATAATAAAAATATTGTTATATATTTGTATATTTTTTAAAAAAGCTTATATTTTATAATTGAAAATAGCGTAAAAATATTTGCGTTTGCGTTTTTTTCTTTTTATATTTAGCGTTTATATTTTATTAATTTTTTACGCTAAATATATTTTTGCTATATAAATTTTGCTACCGCGTTTTGTATTTATTTTTATTTAATTTAATAATTATATTGTTAATATATACAGTTTTATTATTTAAATATTTATTGCTTTTAAGCTAATTTAGCTTTTTAACTAATTTTTTACTTCGCAAAATTGCAAATATTTCGTGAATATTTATAATATTTTTAATTAATTTTAGTTTTTTATAGTTGTTGTTTTTTTTATGTTTATTTATTTTGCGTAACTGTTATATTTATTATAGTTAATTATATTACAAATATATTTATTTTGTTTTGCTTATTTTAATTGCTTTATTGCTAAATATACTAAATATATCTGTTTTTTTTTGTATATATTGCAACTAGGTATGCTTTCGATATATTATTGCTAATTTAAAGTTTATTAATTGCTAATCCGTAATATTGCAATTATTATTGCAAAAACCTGGTTAAATTTTTTAAGGTTTTATTGTTTTTTAAGTTTTTTGCAATTTTTAGGGTAATATTTTTTTTAATTACAATTATAACATTTAATTTTGCTTTTTAATAATTATATCAAGCTTTATTAATTTTAAATAAGTTTTAATTACCGTTAATTTTCAAGTTTTTTTTTTTACGTTTAATATTTAATTGTTTTGGTTTTATTAAAACTTTTAAAATTATAGCTTATATAAACAATTGTTAATTTTAATTGCTTTTGCAATAAATCTCTTTAAATCGCTTTTTTTTTATTTTGATACAATTTATTTTAAACTTTAGTTTTAAATTTGTTAAAAAAAAATTGTTATTATTGCATTATTATTAGCTTATTTAGTTTTTGCATATTATTTACAAAATTTTATTATATATTTATATGCTATTTTAGTTTAAATTAAAGCTATTAGCTTTTGTTTAGCTTATTTAATTTTTTTTAAATTTTTATATATATTAGTTATTGCTTTTTTAAACTTTTTATATTTGCCGAAAATATTGTTAATCGCAATTCGGCAATTATTTTTGTTTAAATTTTTTAAGTAATCGTTTATAATAAATTGGAATTATTTTAACGCGTTGCTCGCAAAATATTTTGCAATTATTATTATTTTTTTTACGTCCGTAATAAAGTTTAATTTGTAATATTGCAAATATATTTTAACTTAAGTTAAAAATTTTTTTAATTAGTTTTGCAAACTATTAAATTTCTTTGGCTTAACCGGCTTAAAAAATTTAAGTTTAAAAATATTAATTAATTAGATTTTAAGCTATTTGTTTTAATGCTTTAGTTGTTAAATTTCTTTTTATAATTTATTAAATAAATGTTGCATTATCGCAAATATTAAATTTAGTTGTTTTATTAAAACTATAATAATTTTTTTAGTTATTTTAAACATTAATTAAATAATAATTTAAAATATAATAAACTTTAAGTTTATATAAGCGTGATATAATCGAAACTCCCGTAAAAAATCGTGCCAAGTAATAATTAAAAAAATTATTATAATATTAGGTAAAAATTACACTAAAGTCGTTAAAAATACTTTTATACAATTATTTTAAAAAATCGTTATATGCTTAAATTAAATTGTAAAATAAAAACTAATTAAATATATAAAAAAACTTATTATTATTATATAAACCGTTTTTTTTTATTTATATTTAAGTGTTTATTTTGCTCGCCCGTTTTTAAATAGCGAAACATTTTTTGCTTATTTGTTTTGTTGTGCTTATTACTTCGAGCCTCGTAAAATTTCCGAGCATATTATATAATTTGCGCCTCGCGCGTTACCTTAGGTTTGCGCCTTTTTTTTAGTTAGTTTTTAGCTTTTTAACTAGTTAATTTATTTGTTAGTTCGTAACATATTATAACAACGCGTATAAAATATATATTTAAGCAAAAGCTACAAAGTTATAAAAACTTAAAAAACGCACGGCATAAATCAAGCAAAATTAATTTACATTTAAAAAAAAACAAACTGTTAAAATAAATTTTAAGTTTATAATATAAACAACACTAAAATATTATAATAACAAAATTATAATTATACGATTTTTAATATTAATTAAAATAATTAAAGCTTAACAAAAAATAAACAAAATATTAATATAAACAAATATAATTAAAAAACTAAAAAACAATGAAAAATAATTATAATAAATTAATAACTAATTTAAAAGTTAAAAATGCTTTATGCTACAATAATTAATAAAAATAAATATATTAAAATCGATTTAATATATTAAAAAAATAAATTATAAGCGTTTATAAATATAAAAAATTAAGCAAATTTTATTTTTTTATAAATTATTAAACAGTTAAATATATTAATAAAGCTTAAAAACAATTTTTATTTATTTATAACCGTTAATAAAAGTTTAATTATATATAACAACGAAATAATTTTAAAAAAAACTGCAGCATTTTTTTTTAATATTTTAAAACACAAAAAAAACTTATGCTCGATATTATAAAAATATTTAAATATAATATTATTTTAAAAATATTTTAGTTATATAAAAGCAATTTTAAAATAAACTAAAAAACTGGCCAACTTTAATAAAATATACTAAAAAAAAAACTAATTTTTAAAAAGCTTTTAATATAAACATTAAATAATTTTATAAAACAATTTATATAAATATATATTATAATTAAAAACTTTAAACTAATATTTAATAGCAAAATATTATTAAAATATAAAAACTATAGCAACATATTTAATAAAACATATAATTATTTACTAAAGCATAAAATATAAAACTATTAAATCTTTTTTTAAAAATAACAATATTAAAAAAGTTTTTATTATATTATATAAATTAAAAACAGTTATAAAAGCTTAATAAATATATTAAAAAAAATTTAGCAAAAAAATTTATATAGCATTTAATATTATTAGCACGATTACCGGTGCTATAAATGCTAAAAAAGCTTAAAAAAAACGGAAAACAACAATAAAAACTTTATATAAACTATAAAAATATAAACTTTAAAACAATTAAATTTGTAAATTTATTGCTTAAAATTAATAATGTAAAAAACAAATTAACGCAAGCAAAATAGTTTATAGCATTTAATTTATTTAACGTATATTATTAAACAAAAATAACGTTAAATAATAAATAAAAAATAGCATTTAAAACGCTTAAAAAATTATTTAAATATTTAATAATACTATTTAAGCTTTTTAACGCATTAGCAATATTTTAAGCATAAATTATAAACGCAATACGAAAATTTATCGATATATTTATAATAATATATTTAAACAATATAATAATATATTTAAAAATACTTAAAAAATACCGAAATTACGTAAAAAAAATATTTAAAGCGTTATAAAACGCAAAATTTAAAATAAACCTTAAAAAAATAAATTTTATATGCAAAAAATTAATTTTTTTAAATTTATAATAACTTTAAAAAAATATAAATTTAAAAATTTAAAATTTTAGCAGTAAAAAATTAACTTATATTTAAATTAACAAATAATATAAAAATATTTATCAAATTTATAAATTATATCCGAAAATTTATTAAAAGTTTTAATAAATATATAAAACTTTTTACAAATTTAATAAAAAAAAATTTAATTTTTAAATAAAAAAATAAAAAATAAAAGTTTTTTAACAAAATTAAATTTTTAATTATAAACAATTTAGTTATAAAATTATTTAACTTGAACAAAAAATTTAAAATAAAAATTAACGCTTGCGAAGCAATAATAAGCAAATAATTAAGTTAACAAAACAATAATAAAAAATTATATCCGGTAGCTTTTTTTTCGAAAAAATTTTTAAAAGCAGCAGCATAATATATGCTGCTAAAGAAAAAGCTTATAGCTATTATTTAAATATTTAAAAAATAAAAATATTATTTATACAAATTAAAAAAGCCGGTAATAATATATTTTAATTATAAAACTTTATAACATTTATAATATTAAAAATATTAAATAAATAACCGATTAAATAAGCAAAATTTTTTTTACAATTTAATTTTGTTATTATTTATATTAAAAAAAACGTCAAAAGAAATATTTTAAGCTAATAAAGCAATTATTAAAAAAAAAAAAAAAGCTAAACATTTTTTTTAAAAAATAAAACAAAAATTAATAATATTAGCGATAATATAAATAAATTATAAATTATTTAAACAAAAAATATTAGCAATTATTACAACTAAATATTATTATAACAACATTAATTAATTTAATACAAAAAAACTAAAATATAATAACGCTATAAATTTATTATATTATAAAAATAAAATATAAATATTATTAAAGTTAAAAAAAAAATTTGTTATGTTAATTTACGAATATTTACTCGCAAAATATTAAAAAACTTTTAAAATTATTTAAAAAATTAAAAACTAAACATTTTATTAAAAAGAAAAAGCACGATTAAAAAATATTAACTAAATATAATTTATGTAAAAAAAGCAAAATATTACAACATAAATTATACAAATTGTTATAACCTAAAAAAATATTTAATAAAGCTTAAAAATTTATTACGTTTAATTTTATCGTTAAGTTGCTAAAGTTAAAAAAATTAATAATAAAAATATCGTACAACTTAATATTAATTATTATAAAAAAATTTATAAAATATAAATATTTTATACTATATTTTAAAATAAATACGGCAAAAAGTTTGGCTTATATAATAACTTAATATATTTTTAATAAATAGAAAATTTTAAAAGAAATAATTACAAATAAAAAAACGATTATAATTTTTAAATTTTATTAATTATTAATAAAATTAATAAAAGTTAATCATTATATATTTATAGCTTATTATTTAAAAATAAATATATAAATAAAACAATTAAATTAAACTTTAACGCAGTATTTTTGCTGCTATTTTAACAAATAACAAAATAATTAAGTTAAATTATTGCTAAAAACAATATATATATAACAATTTTAATAATAAATTAATAAAAATATTACTATTTAAAGTAAATTACAAATTTAACTTAAAAAAATATAAAACAGCAATTTAAAAAAATTTTATACCTAACGTAAAAACACGGGTAAAAAAAATTATTAACCTATAATAAAAATTATAAAAAAAGCTAATATTTTTATAAAACCGCATAAAAACATATTACAATAAGCATAAATTATTAAAGCTAACCTTAAAAAAAAAAAAATTTTTTTTAAAGCGTAACATTAAAACTAAGCAACTAAATAATAAACTTAACTTTAAACAAATTAAACTTTTTAAAATAAAAAAAATTATTTTAAAAACAACTTATTAATTTAAATTATTTATAAAAGCTAAAATACAATTAATATTTTATATTTTTTTGTTAAAATTAGCATTAAAAAACGCTAAATTTTAAATAAAACTAAAAGTTAAACTAAATAAAAACATATATAATATTAAAAAAATACTAAATTTATATTAAAACAAAAAAACTTGTAAATATTTAATTAAATAAAAAAAATATTTATATAAAAAACTATATAAAAACTTAAAAAAAAAACTTAAAAAATGCAATAAAAAAAATTAACTAATTTTATCGACAGCATTTTAATTAACTAGCACCAAAAAAGCAAAGTTAATTACAAAAAAAAAATTAAAAGCGCTTTAATTTATAGCAGCAAAAAAAGCAACAGCAGCAAAAAAACAAAATTGCTTAGCAAATAAACATTTTTGCTTAGCTTTTAAACGTTTAAGCTTTTTTATAGCCGATATTTTTTCGACTTTTTTGCGGATTATTTTAATTTTACGATAGCAAAACAGCTAACGCTACGTTTGCAAACAATTAAATTTACTGCTAGTTTTACGGAAAATTTAACAGGTGCGCTTTTTTTTTTGCTTTAATTTATTTTCGACAGCAAATAGTTTTTTATATTTAATAAAAAAAAAACCGAAAATATTACAAAAACTTTTATAATAAAAGCAATAAAAACATTTTTTAAAACTAAAACCAATTTAACAAGTTTTATTGTTTTTTACTGCAAATAAATTTTAACCTATGTTAAAAATTTTTCAAGCTAAATTTATAAATTATTAAATTTATTTA
Organism: Xylaria venustula; assembly: GCA_022578775.1. Classification (NCBI taxonomy): domain Eukaryota; kingdom Fungi; phylum Ascomycota; class Sordariomycetes; order Xylariales; family Xylariaceae; genus Xylaria; species Xylaria venustula. The sequence continues at coordinate 18,681 of MU389441.1, forward strand.
GTTTAACCGGCTTAAAAAAGTTAAGCTTAAGTTTATTAATTAATTAATTTTTTAACTATTTATTTTAGTGTTTAAATTGTTAGATTTTTTTTTATAATTAATTAAGTAAATATTATATTATTGCAAATAACAACTTTAGTTATTTTGTTAAAACTATAGTAATTTTTTTAATTGTTTTAAATACTAATTAAATAATAATTTAAAATGTAATAAATTTTAATTTATATTAGCATAATATAATTAAAGCCTTTTATATAAAATCGTGCTAAATAATAACTAAAAAATTATTGTTACTGGTTAAAATTTATATTAAAGTTGTTAAAAATATTTTAATATAATTATTTTAAAAAATTACTATATATTTAAATTAAATTAGAAAAAAAACATTAACCAGTTATATAAAAAATATTTATTTTTATATAAACAGTTTTTTTTTACCATTTTAGCTGTTGCTTTGTTTGTTTTTAAAGCATTAAAAGCGATTTGCTTTCGATTTTTACAAAGCCGCGTATCACGTAATCACATTTATACTCGTAGCTTTTTTTTCAAGTTAGCTTTGTGTTTTTTATTAAGTTTTTTGGTCACTTTAACTTTTTTAACAAGCTACCCGCTATTAATTCATAACACAATATAATTATTAACAAGTTAATAAAAATTTTACCGGCATAAAAATAAAATATATTTTTAAAGTAGTTTAAATTAATTAAGCTGCTAAAAAATAATAAAATAGCTTTAAATTTATTTTTACTTTTAAATAAGTTTAAAAGCAAATTAATAAGCAAATTTTTTTTCAAATTAATATTTAAAATATAAAAATTAAAAAATAAATTAAAAATTATAAAAAATAAAAATAAAAAACTTTTTTATTGTTTAAAAGCTATTTAAACCAAAAATTTTTTTAAATTAATTATTTTAAAAAGTTATAAATTTATTAATTAAATAGCTAATTTTTTTTTTTGGTTTATTTTAGCTAAGTTTAAAAATATATAAACTATAGTTTGCAATGTTTAAATGCGCGCTTAAAGCGCACCAGCAATAAAAACGTTATATAAAACGCAAACGGCATAGCAAATATTAACAAGCTTATTATTTGTTAGCTAGCTAACATATAATGTAAATATAGTAAATAAATATATTTATAAAAGCTTATAAATATGTTTTAAAATATATTGCTAACAGCAATTTTTATTTTTTCTAGTTTTAAAATATTTGCTGGTAAAACGGCTTTAAAAAATGTTTTATATATAGCAAAAATAAAACGTTTTTTATTAAATTTTTAAAAACGCTAGTTAGCTACGGCAGTAAAAGCAAGCATATAAATTATTTACTAAAACAAAAGCTAAAAATAAAGCAACAGCACGCAGCAAAAAAATAAAAAGCAATAATAAAAATGCTAAGCAAACTTAGCAAAAAATTATTTAGTAAAAATATAATATTAATAATAGTAACGCTAAAGCGCGCTTTATGCAAAAGTATAACAAAAACAGCAAAAATATAAGCAGCTAAAACGTAAGCAACAAAAAAATAAGCAAAAAAACTTAATTATAATTAAACGCAAACGCAAACGTAATAGCAAATAAATTAAAATAATTTTGTTACTAAAAAACAAGTGAAATAAGCTAGCAAACATATTAATATTATATTATAAGCTTTTATAAACAATATATATAAAAAATCGCGCGCGATATAATAATAGCAATAGCATATATAATATAAATATGTTATTTTAAATTAATAATTTTTATAGCTAAGCATAAAAAATTTTAAATAGTTAAATTATTATGCTAAAAATAAATATTTTTATAATTTTAATTATTATTAAATTAATATTGATTTTTTTAGCGCATTTTGCAAATATATATATATAAGCAAAATTTTAAATATTTATAAAAATAATATTATTAAAATTAAAAAGCAGCAAATAAACAAGCTTTTTATATATATTTATATAAATTTATATTTGCTGTTATAAAACATATTTATTAAATTGCATAGCAACAAATTATAACTATTATTTTTGCGTTTTATATATTGTAATAAACCTAAGTCTGTATTAGCGTGGTATAATTAAAGCTCCCCGTAGTGAGATTATGCTAAGTAATAACTAAAAAAATTATTGTAACGTTGCTAAAAGTTACACTAAAGTTATTAAAAATATTTCTATATAATTATTTTAAAAAGTTATTATATACTTAAATTAAATTGTAAAATAAAAACTAACTAGTTATATAAAAAATGTTTATTATTATATAAACTGTTTTTTTTGTACCGTTTGCCCGCTGCTTTATATGCTTTTATAAATTTTTTAAAATATTTTGCTTTATATATTTTTACAAATTTTTTAAAGCATTTTGCTTTATTATGCCCCGCAAAGCCGCATATTATATAATTACGCTTATGCCCGTAGCTTTTTTTTAAGTTAGCTTTATGCTTTTTATTAAGTTTTTTTAGTTATTTTTAGCTTTTAAATAAGCTGTTTGCTATTAATTCGTAATATTATTTTTTTATTTTCTAGATTTATTATTTGCAATAAATATTTAATATATTTTTAGTTTATAAATTTTATATATATTTATGTTTTTTTTTTGCTTATAGTTTGTTGTTAATATAATAGGTTAAATTTTAAAACTAGTTTATTTTATTTTTACAAAGCGTTGTTAAGCTATTTTTTCCGCAATTAAAACCTTTGGTTACAAAGTTATACCTTATTTTTAATGTTTTAACAAAAGCTTTTTTTATAAAATGTTAAATAATATTAATCGCTGCAAAAATTGCAATAACGCTAATTTTTTTCTATAATAAAAATTATGTTTTTATAAATTTTTTATATAATATTATTTTTAAATACTAATATTTATAACTATATAAACAGAAAATTTTTAATAAACTTTAAAAAATAAATTATTATACTTAAAAAATAAATTGTTATACTTAAAAACTTTTAGTTTGTTTTGTTTAATTTAACTGCTAAATCGAGTTTTTTTACGAAAAAAATATTAAAATAGCTTAGTGTAGTTTTTAAAATATAAACAAATGAAAAATACAAAATCGTTTAAAAAAAAGCAGCATAAATTAAAAAAAAAAGCAAGCTTAGCTAGTTATTTTTATTAATTTTTTTAATATTAATTAAAATGCTTTTAATTTTTTTTTAATTAACTTTGCTTTTTTAGCGCTAATTAGTTAAAATGTCGATAATAAAACTAATTAATTATTTTTATCGCATTTTTTAAGTTTTTTTTAAATTTTTATATAATTTTTTATATAAGTATTTTTTTTATTTAATTAAATATTTATAGGTTTTTTTTTTAACGTAAATTTAATATTTTTTTAATATTTTATATATTTTTGTTTAGTTTAATTTTTAATTTTATTTAAAGCTTAGCGTTTTTAAATGTTAATTTTAATAAAAAAAATATAAAATATTAATTATATTTTAGCTTTTTTAAATAATTTAAATTAATAATTTGTTTTTAAAATAATTTTTTTTATTTTAAAAAATTTAATTTATTTAAAATTTAATTTATTATTTAATTGCTTAGTTTTAATATTACGCTTTAAAAAATATATTTTATTTTTTTTAAAGTTAGCTTTAATAATTTATGCTTATTATAATATGTTTTTATGCGGTTTTATAAAAATATTAACTTGTTTTATAATATTTGTTATAAGCCGATAATTTTTTTTGCCTGTATTTTTGCATTAAATGCAAAAATTTCCTAAATTGCCATTTTATATTTTTTTAAGTTAAATTTATAATTTGCTTTAAATAAAAATATTTTTATTGATTTATTATTAAAATTATTATATATATATTTTATTTTTAGCAATAATTTAATTTAATTATTTTGCTATTTATTAAAATAATAGCAAAAATATTGCTTTAAAGTTTAATTTAATTGTTTTATTTATATATTTATTTTTAAATAATAAGCTATAAATATATAATGATTAACTTTTAATATTTTTATTAATAATTAATAAAATTTAAAAGCTATAATTATTTTTTTATCGGTAATTGTTTTTTTTAAAATTTTATATTTATTAAAAATGTATTAAGTTATTATATAAACCAAATTTTTTGCCGTATTTAATTTTAAATATAATATAAAATATTAATATTTTATAAGTTTTTTTATAACAATTAATATTAAATTATACATCATTTCCGTTATTAATTTTTTAATTTAAGCAGTTTAATAATAAAATTAAACGCAATAAACTTTTAAAATTTATTAAATATATTTTTTAATTACAATAACCCGTATAGTTTATATTGTGGTGTTTTGTTTTTTTTACACAAGTTGCACCTAGTTAGCATTTTTTTAATTATATTTTTTATTTTTTTTTAATAAAATGTTTAATTTTTAATTTTTTAAATAGTTTTAAATATTTTTTAATGTTTTGCAAATTAATGTTTATAAGCTAACTTAACAAAATTTTTTTTAACTTTAGTAATATTTATATTTTATTTTTATAATATAATAAATTTATAATATTATTATATTTTAATTTTTTCGCATTAAATTAATTAATATTGGTATAATAATATTTAGTTGTAATATTTGCTTATATTTTTTATTTAAATAATTTATAGTTTATTTGTGTTATAGCTAATATTATTAATTTTTGTTTTATTTTTTAAAAAAATGTTTAGCTTTTTTTTTTTTTTTTTTAATGATCGCTTTGTTGGCTTAAAATATTTGCTTTAATTTTTTTTTTAATATAAACAATAACAAAACTAAATTATAATAAAAATTTTGCTTATTTAATTTGTTATTTATTTAACACCTTTAATATTATAAATATTATTAAGTTTTTATAGTTAAAATATATTATAACTGGTTTTTTTAGTCCGTATAAATAATATTTTTATTTTTTTAAATATTTAAATAATAATTATAAACTTTTTGTTTAGCAGCATATATTATACTGCTAGTTTTAAAAAATTTTTAAAAAAAAAATTATTAAATATAATTTTTTATTTTTATTTTATTAACTTAGTTATTTATTTTGCTGTTTTGCAAGCATTAATTTTTATTTTAAATTTTTATTAAAGTTAAATAATTTTAAAACCGGATTGCTTATAATTAAAATTTTAACTTTGTTAAAAAACTTTTGCTATTTTTTTTTTTTATTAAATTTGTACAAAGTTTTGCATATTTATTAAAATTTTTAATAAATTTTTAAATATAATTTATAGATTTTATAAATATTTTTGCAATATTTGTCGATTTAAATATAAGTTAATTTTTTACTGCTAAAATTTTAAATTTTTAAATTAATTTTTTATATATAAAATTTATTTTTTTTAAAGTTTATTTTAAATTTTGCGTTTTATAACATTTTAAATATTTTTATTATATATTTTCGATATTTTTTAAATATTTTTAAAAATATTAATATATTATTTAAATATATTATTATAAATACGTTAATAAATTTTCGTACCGCATTTATAATTTATAATTAAAATATTACTAGTGCCTTAATAAGTTTAAATAATATTACTAAATATTTAAACATTTTTTTAGCGTTTCAAATGCTGTTTTTTATTTATTACCTAGTGCTATTTTTATTTAATAATATATATTAAATAAATTAAATACTATAAATTATTTTATTTATATTAATTTGTTTTTTATATTGTTAATTTTAAATAATAGCTTTATAAATTTAACTGTTTTAAGATTTATTTTTTTTTAGTTTATATAAAATTTTTATAGTTATTTGCCGTTTTTTTAAGCTTTTTTACTATTTATAGCACCGGCGATTATGCTAATAACGTTAAATGCCGTATAAATTTTTTTGCTAAATTTTTATAACTGTTTTTAATTTATATAATGCAGTAAAAACTTTTTTTAATATTGCTTTTTTTTTAAGTAAAATTTAATAATTTTATATTTTATGCTTTAATAAATAATTATATATTTTATTAAACATGTTGCTATAATTTTTATATTTTAATAATATTTTGCTATTAAATATTAGCTTAAAATTTTTAATTATAATATATATTTGCATATTTATTTTATAAAATTATTTAATGTTTACATTAAAAACTTTTTAAAAATTAATTTTTTTTTAATATATTTTATTAAAATTGGCCGATTTTTTAGTTTATTTTAAAATTGTTTTTTTATAACTAAAATATTTTTAAAATAATATAACATTTAAATATTTTTATAATATTAAGCGTAAGTTTTTTTTTGTGTTTTAAAATATTAAAAAAAAGTGCTGCAATTTTTTTTAAAATTATTTTATTATTATATACAATTAAATTTTTATTAACGGTTATAAATAAATAAAAATTGTTTTTAAGCTTTGTTAATATATTTAATTGTTTAATAATTTATAAAAAAATAAATTTTGCTTAAGCTTTTATATTTATAAATATTTGTAATTTATTTTTTTAATATATTAAATCGATTTTAATATATTTATTTTTATTAACTATTATAACATAAAATATTTTTAATTTTTAAGTTAATTATTAATTTGTTATAATTATTTTTAGTTGTTTTTTAACTTTTTAACCGTTTTTATTTATATTAACATTTTATTTATTTGTTATTAAGCTTAAATTGCTTTAATTATTATTAAAAATTATATAATTATAATTTTATCGTCACAATATTTTAATATTATTTGTTTTGCTAATTTGGGATTTATTTTAACAGCTTGTTTTTTTTAAATATAAATCGATTTTGTTTAATTTATAGCGTGCGTTTTTCAAATTTTTATAATTTTGTAATTTTTGCCTAAGCATATATTTTGTATATATTATTATAATATTATTTTTAGTTTGTAATTTATAATATATATTTTTTTAGCTATTATAAATTTATTTTAAATATTGCAAATTTATTTTAATTTTAATAAATAATGATTATTTTTTTATATAATTTTATAATAAAATTGCTATAATACGTTACTATTTATTTGCTTTAAAAAATATATATATTTAAGTTTTTTTTTAAAAATATATTAAACATCGATAAATTATATAGTTTATTTAAAAATTATTTCCGTATTATTTACTTTTTAGTTGTAATTTTTTTAGCTTTTTATATTGCATAGTTTTATTATAGTAATATTTTTTAGCGATTAGCCGTATTGTTTTGCTAAAACTTTTACTAACATTTGTTCCGGCTTTTATAATAAAATATTATTATATATTCATACTTATTTAAAAATAGCTATATTTAATAGTTAGCTATACCTTTAAAAATATTTGCGTTAGCGTTTTTTGCTTTTTATATATAACGTTTATATTTTATTGATTTTTTACGTTAAATATATTTTTATTGTATAAATTTTACTATAGCGTTTTTTATTTATTTTTGTTTAATTTAATAATTATATTATTAATATATATAGTTTTATTTTTTTAATACGTATTATTTTTAAGCTAATTTAATTTTTTAATCGTTTTTTTATTTTGCAAAATTATAAATGTTTTACTTGTTTTTATAATATTTTTAATTAATTTTAATTTATTATAGCTATTTTTACTTTTTATATTTATTTATTTTATATAACTATTATATTTATTGCAATTAATTATATTTATTTTGTTTTGCTTGTTTTAATTATTTTATTGCTAAATATATTAAATATATTTTTTTTTTGCATATATTGCAACTAGGTATATTTTTAATATATCGTTATTAATTTAAGCTTTATTAATTGCTAATTTATAATATCGCAATTTTTATTGCAAAAGCCTGCTTAAATTTTTTAAGCTTTTGTTTTTTTTTAAATTTTTTGCAGTTTTTAGTATAATATTTTTTTAATTATAATTATAATATTTAATTCTACTTAAGTTTTATTTTTTAGCAATTATATTAAGCTTTATAAATTTTAAATAAGTTTTTATTGCTATTAATTTTTAAGTTTTTTTTTTTTACATTTAATATTTAGTTGTTTTAGTTTTATTAAAACTTTTAAAGTTATCGTTTGTATAAATAATTATTAATTTTAATCGCTTTTGCAATAAATTTTTTTAAATTATTTAATTTTTTATTTTAATATAACTTATTTTAAATTTTATTTTTAAATTTATTATAAAAATTTATTATTATTATATTATTGTTAGCTTATTTAGTTTTTATATATTGTTTGCTAAACTTTGTTATATATTTATATGCTATTTTAATTTAAATTAAAATTATTAGCGTTTGTTTTGCGTGTTTAATTTTTTTTAAGTTTTTATATATATTAGTTAAAACTTTTTTCAATTTTTTATATTTGTCGAAAATATTGTTAATTGCAATCCGGCGATTATTTTTATCCAAACTTTTCAAATAATTGTTTATAATAAATTAAAACTATTTAAATATATTATCCGTAAAATATTTTGCAATTATTATTACTTTTTTTGCATTTATAGCAAAGCTTAATTTATAATACTGTAAATATATTTTAACCCAGGTTAAAAATTTTTTCAACTAATTTTGCGAGCTATTAAATTTATTTAGCTTAATTAGCTTGAAAAATTTAAGCTTAAAAATATTAATTAATTGGTTTTTTAGCTGTTTGTTTTAATATTTTAGTTATCGGATTTTTTTTGGCAGTTAGTCGAGTAAATATTGCATTATTGCAAATATTAAATCTGGTTATTTCGTTAAAGCTATAGTAATTTTTTTAATTGTTTTAAACACTGATTAAATAACAATTTAAAATATAAAAAATTTAAATTTATATTAGCGTAATATAATTAAAGCTTTTTATAATAAAATTATATTAAATAATAACTAAAAAAATTATTACAACGTTGCTAAAAATTACACTAAAGTTATTAAAAATATTTTTATATAGTTATTTTAAAAAGTTATTACATGCTTAAATTAAATTATAAAATAAAAACTCACTAGTTATATAAAAAATGCTTATTATTATATAAACTGTTTTTTTTACCGTTTGCTCGCTGCTTTGTATGCTTTTACAGATTTTTTAAAGCATTTTGCTTTGTATATTTTTATAGATTTTTTGAAGCATTTTGCTTTGTTATGCCTCGCAGAGCCGCGTATCACGTGACCACGCTTGTGCCTGTGGCTTTTTTTTTAAGTTAGCCCCGTGCTTTTTATTAAGCCTCTTTAGTTGCTTTTAGCCTTTTAATAAGCCGCCCGCTATTAATTCGTAATATATATATTTATTTGCAAAGCGCTATTGTTTATAGCGCACTATAATAATCTTTACGCGCTTTTTACACACGCGTATATAAAGCGCTTTAAAAGTTATTACATTATATTTAGGTTAATTTATTGAAATAATTTTACCTAAAAAAATATATTAAATTTAATAGTTATTATAAGCGACTTAAAAAAGCTTATAAAATTTAAATAAAATAATTGCTATATTATTTAAGCAAAATAACATATAAAATATAACTAAGCTAATATAGTATATATAACTCACACCTAAAAAATTTATAACTAAAAAAAATGCTTTAAAATAAAACAAAAAGCTAAATATAATATAGCAACAAAATCACACTATTAAATCTTTAACAAATTTATATTCTCGGTTTATTTACCTGCTTTTTATTTATTATCGCCTTAACATTTAAAAAAACGCTTATTAAAACGGAAATTAACCTAAGCCGACTTGCTAATAATAAAACATATAATATTGTTATAAAAAACTTTTTAAAAATGTAAAAAATATATATTTTACAACATAAAAAAATTTTAAAACAAATGTTTTAAACTTAAAAACTAGTGTAAAAAATACAACGCTAAAAAAATTATAACAGCATATAACGAAAAAAAATAATTTAATTTTTAAATTATTTTTAATAAAAAATTAATTTAAAATTAGCTTTGCTTTTTAAAAAAACATTTTTTAGCTAATATTTTATATAAGCTTTATATTATTAAAATTATTAATTAATTTAAAAAATAAAACAGCAAAATAATATTTTTTTTTTTTTGCAAATGCTAGCTTTAAAAATAAATAACATTTTTTAATATAAAAATATTTTCGTTATTAAAAAGCAAAAAAATTTATATAATATAAACAGGTTTAAAGCAAGTTTTTTTTAATTTATACGTTATATATAAAGTGTTTTTGTTAATTAACCGATGCGCCGATTTCTTTACACTTTTTTTTGCGCTTTTAAAGTAAAGCTTTAAGTTTTTAATTGATTTAAAACATATACTTTAAATTTATTTAATATATATAACGAGCTAAATAAATTTGCACGCGTTTTTATTAAATATATTACGATAAATAATAATATAATATGCTAAAATATTTTTATTAAACGAAAAAATAATTATTAATATATTATATTAAATAAAATAAGTAATAAAAAACAAAAATTAAGCTAAACAAAGCAATAATTTAATAAAAAGCTATTATATTTCGCAAAGTTATAAATTATTAAATTTAAAATAATTATACCGCTAAATTTTTTAAGTATTAAATAAATAAAATAATAAAATAAAATAATTAAAGCTAGCAAAAAAAAAAGTGTAAAAAATAGCTAAAGTAATAACGTATTATTAAATTATTATTATTATAAAAACGCAAAAAAAAACTAAAAGTTTTAAAGCTTTATAAATTTTAAAATAATGCCGTTTACTTTAACAATTTACTATTAGCTATAGCAAACGTTAATATATTATTATTTAACCATACGTTTAATAACGTATTTAAATTTAAAAAGCAGCAGTTTAACAGCAAAAAATTAAAACCAGCTGAAAAATTAAATGATTTGCTGTTAGTTAGCAAAAATAAGCTTAAATTTATAAAAAAACAAAATTTATTTTTGTTTTTTAGTTTTACCGGTTAGCCGTATTATTAATAACTTTAAAATAATTAAAAAACTGCTAAAATTAATGCAAAATATAATTAAAATATACCAATTTTTTTATATAACGAGCAAAATTTTTTACCGCGATATTTTTTTAAATAATATTATTATTACGAAGCTAAAAATAGCAAATAATTTTAAAAATATATTTATTAACTTTAATTTAGCAAAAATAAAAAATAATAGCTTAAGCAAAACGAAGCATTAAATCGGCACAATATAGTTTATAGCGGAAAAAATGCTGCGCCCGGCTAAAACCGCCAAACATATTTAACGCTACAATTTCAAGTTATTTTTTACGTTTTATTTTAAATATATACGCGTTAATTATAAAATAATAAATTTGCTAGTAAAATTAAGCCACTTAAAAAAAGTTGTTTTTAAAATTAAAAAATTAAAAGCTTAAGCAATATTGCGAATTTTAAGGTATATTATATAATTATAAACGGTTTCGAAAAATTTATATATAAATTTTCAAAAGCGTTAAATATTATTAAGCCGCTTTGTTTAAAAATTAAGTTAATACTGTTTATTAATATAGCAAAACTAAATTTTAAAACCCCGACTAAAAATTTAAACTAACTTTATAAGCTTATAATAGCCGCTTATAATAAAGCTATTAATAAGCTTTAAAAAATAATTAGGTTTTTTAGCGGTAGTATAAAATGCTGTGCTATATATTTAACTTCAGTTAAATGTAATATCGAGAAATAAAATCCGAGGATAGGCTGCGTTCGAGCGCAGGTAAAAATGCAATATTTCCGAATTTATCTTTAATTTGACTACATCGTTTTTTTGACCTCGAAGCCTTTTGCACGTAAACCCATAGACTGGCCGTAAGTTTATCGTGCTAGAAATATAAACATTAGACTATAAAACCAATACTACTCGACTACATAATTTTAATCTGGATAGATCAGCATATGCTAACTTTTAAACATTAAATTTTTTGCCTCATCCGATAGCATTGACCAGATTCTCCTCTTTATTCCCTTACACTCTCAAGGCTTAGTGTGCTATATATCCAGCCCCGTCTAATGATAATTGGTAAACTATCCGGTTAACGGGGAGGAGGTTGGCTCGCTTGATAAAGCAGCCTTAAGCAGTTGTTCAAAGAACAAACTTTAAACGTCTTTATCAGTACCAAGGGCTGAGACCACCTGATGAAGTTTATTATAGATACGAACTACTAATCATTAGGGAAGGGGTTTTGTCGGATGCTTTTTATCGCAAGTAGCGCGTCGACGTTTCCTAATGCCTCGTTTTGTATTAACATGTGTACAGGACCGTTACCTGGGCAGAAAAGGAAGAGCAGTCGTTGTTGTCAATGGCACGAGCGGAGTGATAGGCAGGCAGATCTTTTCCATCGTCGCCTCAGATCGGGGTTGGATCACCGACGTTGGATGCATGAGAGATGCTGAAGGCCCGCCCTGACTAGTGATAATAGCGACCGTTAGGTACTCCGGGGCCAGGTCAATGCGGGGCTTTAGTACGGCTTTTTTAACTCTTGTAGGAGCTGTGTTCAGCACTGAATGGGCATTGACGACGGTCCTAGATTTTATAGCTGTTAGGGCAGCTTCTGCCGTTGTCGTGAACGTTCAAACGGTGATAGCGCTAACTTTAAGCAGCATTTTGAAGCATTTTAATAAGGTATAAAATGTCTCGCAGGGAATAAATAGTTGCTTCCCGATTGAAAAACGGCGCCTCCGGGAGTAAGCATCATGTGAAAAAACAGGGCAGATCCATGTCTTTATTGAGTTACATTAAATAGAGAGACTCGTCAGGGTACCGAAAACAAAGGGCTTCTAGAACCCGAGGTCCCGGAAAGAGAGGCTCTGCGTCACGGTTACTCCGGGGTCCCCCGTGCGACGCCCTACGAATTCCACAATCTAGTCGCACCGAATTGCCATACTACCTCTCTAAGCCCGGACCGCAGCCCGGTCTAATACGAGCATGTCTTTGTAAGAGATGCCGTCTTTAAGGATTTCAAACGAGGGAGAAGACGGACAACGCATGAAAAAGCTAGTCAAGAATAATACTTTCTCAATCTAGATGGTCAGATGTAATATAATATCTCGTCAACAGGCTCAGTATTCCGGTCCTTCCCTCGACCCTAGGCTAGGCGATCTGGAGCTGATGGTACCTCACTTACTGTTCTAGCTTAATTCTGGGACGGCTTTAACCGGAAGTTTTCTGCGAACTCAAGTCAACCGGCATGAGAAAAGATCAGCACGCAGTTCACCGGCAATAAAGCCAATCCATGCCAATCCATCTAGCAACACTGATATATTAAGTTGAGACTGTTACCGTTTGAGCTGGCCTGGGAATCAAGAAACCTGTAACCGACAACTATCCATGGTTCCACGAAATGGACACACACACCTACCCCTAACTCTAAGACCGCCAAAGTCTTTTTGATAAAAAAAAATTATGCCCTCATTTGGGATGACTATAGCTAAATCCTAGCCACTTTTCAAACCGCTTCTCGGGCTATTTCCCCCCGAATCTAAACAGCCCGAGACCTCGCCGACGGGAAGGCTTAAATTAAAAGGAGGGCGAAGCGAACGCCTGGGGGGTATTCAGTTGACACGGATGGATCCGGCCGAGTTTCCGCCACCTTGGTCAATTTTATTAAGAATTGCCGATGAGTTGGCGAAAGCCAAAATGCGTTAAAAGTTCCAAAAAAATATTTTGTGCTATAGCCAGCCGCCGAATAAGCTTAAGCTGCACAGAGACAAAAATTTATATGGGCTGAACAGCGTAAGGCTGCAGGGTGCTCTCGGAAAAGGGGTAACTTTCCCGTTGAACATCCCCATCTACTAATGAGATATGACGGCTATCTCATTTCGCTATACACCATTATCATCATCGAACCTTACTGGACATCTCCAAGTCCCCAACGCAAGTTATTACAAACGGTCAAGACGTCGGCCAGCTATTCATCAACCTACCTTAGAGACTCTCCCATTACGACTCAAAGGGCAATCCTCCCCGCGGTTTAAGTTGACAGTATTAACACCACTGTCAACACTATATGGAGATGAAAAGTCATGTGCCGTGAACTTGGCCAATGTTATTAATGTACCTGAAATGTCGGATGACGGACAAGTAGTATGATCACGGCTATTTGCTCCATCTCGAAACCCTCACCCCCAGGACAAAAGGGAGTATCTCAAATCTCAAATTAATTGATATGTTAACAGTGAGGGTTTATTAGCATTCCGGGAAAAGTCCTTAACAAGTATGAGTGTATTCATGGTCAAGAAAATTCACCTCGCAAGGTGAACTGGCAGTTTTGGATGGCGCCATTGAGATGGCTATTAGGTGCGGTGATAATGCTAATCTAGACGATCTACATCAACAGCCTATTAACAATTGGAGTCGAACCGAAAGGTAGGTTCTGGAGATAGCGTTAAAGTGACGGCCGCGTCGGACAACGTATGACCATGACCTTTCCAGCCTTTTTTCCGTCTGGAGACACATGGCGCCTTGTATAGCCGTGAGTCAACATAAAGCCAGCAAGCGTATGTTTGATAACGCCTAACCGCTTCTACAATAGGACGATATCCTAGGTGCTTTTCGCAGATCCGTGGAGTTCAGAGTTGTCAATATCATGAGGGGATACTTTGATTAGAATACCACAAAAAGTCCATTTAAAAACCGCCTCGACATAGCCTACCGCAACGACAAACAGTTTACAGTAGTCACAACGGGACCGAAAATATCTGCGGATTTCTTACAAGACAATATGGAACGCCTCTTCAGTAAATACATACCTATGGTATTCCTTCCTCGGGTACACTAACAACCTCATCAATTTTCTTTTTTCATACATATCAAAGAACACCTTGGATAGCTCAATATGGCATTCCTTAACCTGACTGCCCCTGTATGCACTATGATTACGAATAAGTAGTATTTCGCTCAACATGGACTCGAGGCTCTGGGTGTCCGCGCATCCTGCTTAGGACTAACGACTGCCACGAGAAACCTGCCACAATGCGAGAGCTCGACATGCCGAAAATTTCGAGAAACCCTCAAACACGGATTGGGCCATGCGAGTTTTAACGAAACTGGTTTATTTTAGATTTAGAGACAGTTTCGCGGAAAATGAAACCTGCTTGTGCATTGTCTAACTAATAACGCATCTTATTTTAAATAGGTACTCTCGCAGTTTAGTGGACCACTTTTTTATTGTATAGATGTTAACTAGCGTACGTATACCCAGGTGATAAAGTAAAAAGAACTAAAGGGAGCCGCGGCAATTACCAGGCTCTCGTGAATGGCACTCCAAATTATATGAATAGGCGAAAGAAGCATTGGGAAAGCATAAATTTCGACTACGTGGCCTGATTGATTAATTCCTGTCCCTAACTAGCCAGGTCACCCCGTTTGATTCTTTCCATCTTAGAGTCCCACTTCGATGTTTAATGATATTCAAGGATGGGTGTCACTACATAGCTACACTTTAGGCTGCATTAGGTTTTATGGAAGCATTTAAGGGCAGATGCAGGGGTGGGGGCAGGTAACAAGGGCGGTCGACAGGCAAAGGGTCAAGATGTTCAAGGGCCATGGGGGTCTAGCATCGCATACAGAAATTCTTTCCAACGACTTAGAGCTAGTGTTTTATGATAAGCGTTGCCTGTCGAGGAGGGGACTATGATAGGGTGGCGCTGCTACCCAACATTGCTACGAGGGTGAAGCGTATGGGTTCTTGGAGGGGATATATGGACGATAATTAGTCATCCCGTCGTCATTCTGGCTATTTTTAGTGGCTGGAGTGGGCGACAAGAGATGTGCCTTGTCCCGCCGCTCGGGGGGGGGTTGGTTGGGGTCGTGACGGTGGTCGTACTGCTGGTGTTGCCGCAAAGGAGTATGGCCAAATGATACAGACCTCTCCAGATCTCGACGGCGGCGTGAGCGCGACGCGGATGTACGGCGCTAGGAATATGTGTGACGTCCGGGTTTGTAATAACAAAAGTATTCCAGACGTCTGGTCTTCTTGCAGAGCACCAGTAGATTAGATCGGATCGTGTTCGACGAGTGTTATATGATGCTAGAGGGGTCAGCTCATAGGAGTTCCAGCCGATGACGCACGTACCCGGCTTCATGCAAACGCGCCTCAAATAAAAGCGCCAATGGAATGCTGTCCTCACGATGGAAGGGTCATGTACTCTGGCGTGGCAAGTGGTCTCCGTCACAGCCAAAAATATCTTCCGGCTATTGTGGGGTCTGGCGACAAGTGGTGATGGTCGTAGGGATGTGAGGAGGACAAAGATATGTAGGAGTATGCGGCAGATAGCGACGGCGAGACGCAGCAGGAGATGCAGCAGCATCACACGGAAGATGAAAAAAAAAAAAATGGATGAGCTAGGAATACATGCATTTGCTTCGACCTTTTTTTCTGGCGTCTCCTTTTACGTTTATCTCTCTCTTTCTCACATAACACTCACACATTCTTCAGCAAACGCATACACTCTCCCTAGCAAACGGAAGACACACACTCTCATCTAATTATCTTCTCCTCTAAACGCCATTTATCAATTACCGGCTTACCTACCTGCCAGACACTATCATCCACCGACACGACCACTGTTATTAGCTGGGCTTGCGATTCCTGTCATTTATGTCGCTTCTCAACGACTAGCAACGCTTCGTCTCACTTGTGAGTGTGAGTACGTAGGAGCTCACGAGCTGACTTCGTTTCTACGTTTCTCGCTTCTCTTCGCTCTATTCTCCTTGCCCTCCCCTCTCCCAATCTCTCCACGTTCTTGTCATCATTCCACTTGGATTTCAAGAGGTTTGACGGAGATGCAGGAACATGGCACGGGAAAAACCACCCGCTCCATCAACCAGCGCGCAGTCCTCCTCCTCGTCGACGAGTTCGAAACGACGAGGTCCTGGTCGCCCGCGCGCTATCGAGAAGAGCAAAAAGGATATCAAAGCCTTAATGTCACTGAAAAGCTCCCTCACTACCGCCGCCACGGGATTCAGTAGTTCAGACTTAAACGGAGAAGACGAGGACGATGAGAAAGAATGGAACGTCGACTCTATCACAAAAGCCCGCTTGATCCCGGTTCAGGAGAGAACAGGAGAAGAATATGAAGCTCACAATTGGGAATACCAGGTACAGTGGTCGGACGTTGGGGATATTCGATACCCGACACCAACCTGGGAGCCAACAGCCAATATCAGTGTTGGTGGCGTGCATGAGTATTGGGCTAGAAAATATGCTGGGGCCGAACTTTCAACTGAGACTATTCATGGGGAAGTTGTCGAAAACCGGTTACAGACGTTCAATGACAATAGCATTTATAATCGCACGGATCTCAGTCAGACCAGTGACGACAGCCAGGCCAACATCGACAGCCAGAATAACAACAATGGTCAGGACTCCAAAAGCCCAGTAAGCGCTTTCGCAAAACGTATAGTAGATCGCATTTTGCGCTAATATAGAAAAGAGCAAGGTCTACAACACGACTAATGGACATTCGAGCCAGTCAAGTGAGGCGAAGAAAACGTGATGGTAAGAGTGACACCAATGCCACATCTAGTAGCCCATGTCGCTATTGCGCATATGCTAATTATTATGACTTTGCAGGTTTGCAGTTCGTAATTTACACCGTGCACATGGTTGTAGTAGAGGCGAAAACTGAGGCGAGAAGAAAATCAATAGCATCTGTGTGTTGCGGCGGAGTGGACAGGTACACAGATACATTAAATACTGTCCTCTCTGTTCGAAATTGGGAGTGGCAACTACCCATTATTTATGGCATACTATAGGCGTAGAATAAAGGGGTAGGCTCTCTTTAATATATGCCTTCGAGTAATATCCCTATACCCGCAGCGATGTGAAAATGTAGACATGCATAGAGCTTTAAAGTGTCAGTGGGGATTTATTTTTGGAAATTACCGTTTTCGGCATTAGGCTCCATTTCATTGGATCAAACTTCAAGACGCACACATATAGGCTGGGTGATGCTACAATTACTAGTTATAGCTTTCGTTTATGTTGATAAAAGGCTATTTCTTTATTATACTCATAAAACTTGCCGTTGGCTTACGAGATCTTGATGTTGCAGGTTTTGGGCGTATCGAAAAGCAATTTTCAACGTTGTCCATGCGCTTGTTGAAAAAAGGTCGAAATCTATCTGCTAGTAAGTATTAATCCGAATCAGACCGACCTCGCCTTCTCTGTCGGATTTTCAGGGCGGTGTAACGTAAACACATTCGTCAAGTGGCAAAAGAAGTCAACAAAGCTACGACACAACGGCAAGTCAAGCCAGGATTTGGAGACATGTTACCGCCAAGGGACACAGCTCCCAGGCCACACTTCTCCAATGACACCCCTAGGGGCAGCAAATAGCGCGTTACAACGCTCAACAAACAATCCGAGAATTAGGTCAAAGCAACGGTGGGAACATCAACAGATTACTTGAGAAGATTAAAGGTCGACCAGCTGTGAAAAATAGCGGCCAGCGTTGTAGGTGCAGAGGTGTAGATTACGGTCCATGGTTGCCATTCAACTGACTGTTTTAGTAGAATCAATGTATGTAAGAAATAACACTACAAACGTAGCACAGCTAGGCATTGCGTAAACAAAGCGTTTGATCGTAGAAAAAACAATCGAATAATTATTTTATAGGCTGTTAATTGATTGATTTATGATGTTGAATCTTATGAAAGACCATCTAAAAACTTAACCCTCTTGAAAGCGATCAGGGCGTGGTAGGCTGTTACATTTTAATATGTAGTGAGTTGCGACTCTAGGACCTTCACTAGGAGACCTCAAACGATTAATTCATAACTTGTCCCACTTCTTTTGGACCACCGGACTTTGTGCCTTCACAACTTGCGGCGAGTACTGTGTAAGTGACTTTTAGATGGACGGTGTTAAATACAGGAGGAAGGTTTGTTTCGGCGCTTACCCTCAGCGCAATTCGAGAGCTCGTATTAGCACGACAATTCTGTCCTCTCTCTTGGCGTCATGGCTTCCAGGCTAACCGGGCTCCTTCGACGACCTCGAGAGCGAAGAAAAGAAATCGTGGGGGCTCAAAGGTGGAAGCACTCACCTTATCACAGGCTTTTCTGTGCAAACATCTTCCGAGGAGTAAAGCTGGTCGCATTGGTGAACGAGCGTCTGATGAGAATGGTGAGGGCGGGCATAGGCGGCAATGTTTAACGAGGATGTGGAAAAGGACGGGAGAGACGGGTCGAGCGTAATACCGGAGCAGGTTTGAACGTCCGTTCGCAACACAAGGCTACAGAAGCCCGTTATCGCTTTGGTAGGAGGTGGGCAGGTAAAAAGGTAGGTAGGCGGTTAGCTTTCTTTCTCAGTATCCGTGAGCGTAAAACGAGGTAGATAATGGTCTTTGCCATGGTTGTGGTTAGACTAGATGCGAGTATTACCGGCAGCAAAACGAGCCAGAGTTGGAGATCCCGGCATCAGGGGGAAGTGCAGGGAAACCAGTTTGGGCCGAATGTCACGACATATCAGCATACTTGGGATTCTCGATCTAGTCACTTCCCTCTGAAGAAGTGACGAGTGCGACGCGGTGGAAGGAGGATTGGATTCCATCGTGTCGTAAAATGAGAACTTGAAGGGCCTGAAAGTGTGTTGTATTAAGCTAGGTCTAGGTCGGCCTTCAGGAGGTATGTACCTATGACAAGGTATTGAGGGAGCTACTTCGAGTGCTACCATACCCCTACGTCGATACGGGGTTCTACACTATAAGTGCTTACTGGTAGTTGATGCCAGGGGTACCGTACCACTGGGATAGACTCGCATATTTTGTACGCTAGATCTGGAGATCTCCCGTCTGTGCCAGGACGGGCCCCGTACCGTTTGCGGTATCTTATTTTGTACTACCTATGCATGTCTCTCTGCTCATCCATACACCGACAATATGAGGGCGTCGTGCCCGGAGTCCAACAATAGCCAAGATCTAATTAGCCACTGATGACGTGCGTCAACACTTTTCCTCCACACTGGACTTGACTATGTTTCAGAGAGTGGCATGTATACATGTCTATAAATAGGTTGGCGACTAGTTATACATATTTATCCTGTAGGTAAAAGTCTTGAACTCTGATGATATATATATTATTAGATCTTTAACCGAAAATTTTGTTTCCAAGTATAGCATAAACTGCCTTTCCCATGCGAGAACCCAATAGGAAGTATATTACTTATCGCTATTTTGGTGAAGAGGAACATATATGGTAAGTGTCCTGATTACATAGTTTATTGGATGGAGTTCATTGGTGCAGGCTTGACACTTGTACCTTGGTACTTGGGAAGATTTCGTGGTCCTATGGTTTTAGATGATCTAAATCAACTTCCCACTACATGTAGATGCTGTGCAATGAGATGCGCCTCTTTCTATCTGTCATTTTCGTTATTAGACTAAATAGTCGTCTTCGGCATCGTAATGAGGAAACGCCCGTTATTTACACGAGGTGGCCTTATAGCATAGCTTATCACATTCCGACCAACGTCAATACTGCTATATATACAGCAACTAAACTATAGCCAGGCCGATCAGCAACAGGAGCACAGTATTCAGAGACCAGCAAGAGAAGCGACCCATTTGAGATTTGTAATGTTATTATAGTCACAGGACTAGGCATGTCGGTAATTATTGACCCATTTCATGATGGCGGTGTAGAGGGGAAAACAAATTGCTCCAGATTGTATAGCCCGGCTAACAGCAGACTACCGCCAGTAACGACGCGTTGTCGAAAGGAATTGGTAATGATGTCCGTGCCCTCGCCCAACGATGCGTTGTTATTTATAGTTCAAGGGTCAGAATGAAAAACCGAAAAATGAATAGCGTAAATATTGGTATCTAATGCATTGCTAAAATTGATGATTGTAATAAATGCTCCTAAAGAGAATGAAAAGAGTGCGACTATTCATTTGCTACCTACGCTAAATACATAAGAAAAATTAGATGGCCATAGACACAAGTTTTTTTCCTCTCCTTGTTCAAGCTCCAGATTATGCGCTATATTGCTTACCTCTTACTTCAAGGTTTCCGACTGGTAGAGCTTGAATATCCAGAGTAGACAAGTCAGCCAATTTTATATTTTCTTTTGATACACTAGGGAATGAGGCATACCAGAAAGTGGTAAATTTTCTGGTATAGCTCTTGCCAAAGAGCGTCAAAGTAGCCGGCTAGTAGCCAGAGTCCGGGTGCTGTTGAAGTCATAGAATGGGCTGGAGGAAAGGGTAAGTCAAAACGAATGAGGGAAGGAGGTAAATTTAGATCCTACCTAGGTAGTTAGTAACCAGCCAAGTCCAATTGGCTTTCTAAGCCATTCTGAACTTTGTTTGTGTGACATCTGTGGGTGGGATTGCTGACAGCTGGTACCATAGGATTAAGAGGTCATCGCGTAGTAGCGGTTGCTGTTATTGCAGAGACGTTGAAAAAAATCTCCAACGCTTGAAGTAGATAGATCGAAGGCATTTGGTTAGTTGCTCTACTTGCCCGGTCCTGTGTAGTGACGACGATGGTAAATATGATTGTGATCATGTTAACCCAAGATAAAGCGTTCGAGTTCGGTAAAACTTACACGGATGGACAGACGGCTCGGTGAAGCGTAAAGGTGCAGCACGATTGTAGATAGTGTTCTCAAGCACTCGCGGACGAATTGATGGGGACATTTACTTCTAATTTGCGTTCTTAACAGGTACATTTACATCGCTAGCCTCAGACGACTGTATGCACCTGAGTAAAGTAGTAGACAGGCGGAGAACCAAATGATAATTGAGAAGTTGATGCAATTAGCCAAAATTCGAATGATAGGAGAGGGCCGAAATCAAAGGCACTGTAGACGGGCTTAAATTATCGTATTAAGCTCGTAAGGCGCTTGCTGCTTAATACACTTCGTACCGGAATTATCTGAGCACTGCACAAATAAAAGGACTTTGGATGACACTAGATATGATGAACATGGCCGGAATGTTTCGATACAGCTTATCTCTTGGTCGTCCAAAAGATCTCTAAGTGCACTGTGCGACGCCTCGAGGCAGCGAAAAGGGATACTACCGGAGCACGATAGTCAGGCTGGCGGCGTAAGAAAGAACGGAGTGAATAAGAAAAAAGCATTTCATTGAATAAAAGGCTTCTGGTAAAGAGAGCTAGAGAAATTCAGAGCTTGAGCCAATAAAAATCGAAAATTTGGATTAAGGTGACTGGAGAAGAAAAGAAAGAACAATATGTAAATGTTACCTACCTATTGATTAACTTTGTGGTAATAACTACCTACTGTTGTTTTGATGCATCTCGTAGTGTTACAAGGGCAGTTGGCATATCCGTATGACACGTAGTCACTTTACAGTTTATGTATTCTCTCGATTCAAGCACCTCCTTGGCGCTCTACCCCAATGATTAAGGACAGTGCGGTTTCGCCTGACGATGATTTCATGTAAGCTACGCAGTCCAGTGATATATTTTATGATTTTAGAAACCTTAACGACAGCAGAATGAAAACAATATAATACCAAGTGTATCTTGGCATGATCGCTATATAGGGCTGCATTAGCTCCCGTATATACCGGTAGTATGTCCTCGCGTTAGTTAGTCTTGTATCTTGATGGGAAAACATCGACATGATCTTTAAGCTCTCTCCCTGACCAGAGCCTTGTCTGTCACGTTCATGCTCATGGTTACCAACTGAGTGCATCAGGACAAGATTTTGCTTCAATCTTATTAAATGCTTGGAGTCGTAAACACCAAAAGCTTGTACGATTCATTAAGCATATTAATTACGATGCGGACGACTACAGAGAGCAGGTCGGTAGAGGAAAACAACAGTTCTAGACTAGCTCCGCTTTGTGTAAGCTGGGGAGAGGGTAGCCCTAAGACAGCTAGGTACCTACCTAGGTAGGTAGGACTAGCACCTGGTAGGCTTGAACAGGCCAGAGTTAACTCGAGTTGTAGGAAATGCATTCAACTAAATCGCATGGTCCTAGTACTCATGCGACACCAAATTGATGATAATAATATATTTTATCCAAGATGCGAGTGTGTTTGGCTTCATATTAGCTGACTTCGTGTAGTTGCATTATAAGGTCCACTAAGAATCTACTGCATGGGGCTTGCCGCAGCCTGTTACCGCAAGATGCGCTGGGAGATGTGTCTAACCCCACTACTGCCAGTACTAATCTTAGCATCGCTCACCCTGTCATGCTAGAAATACGGCCCGACCATCTCGAATCCCATAGCTCATGCGACTACCACACTCGTGTTATTGACCTCCCTTTTATCAAGCCTTGGTTTTTGGAAAGCCTTTTTGTTTTATATATTATTGCAAGCGAGAAGCGCGGTTTTTTTTTTTTCCGTCGACGAGTATGTATTCACGCAAGGCGTAGTCGACAGCGCATCATCTCTTCTTAGTGACAGAACAAGATCCATTTGATGTTCGTTCTAGAATGCGATCTGCATGACGACTGGGGAAGAGGATATCGACATAGAATTACCGGGAGAGAAATGGACCTGGGATCTATGGCATTGGCGAACGAGTGCAGACAAGGGTTGGTAGATAACTGAACAAGGCTCGTCAAGCTTGGTTTATATGCACCGCAGGCAGGCTTAGATGAGGTACGACAGGCCGTCATGTCTCTGTGATGGCATGCTATCTAAGCTATCGATGTCCACGGACGATCAGCAATGGCAGCCTCGGAGACGAAGAGACCCTTCTCGAACCGAGGATATTGCAGCTGCATTCTTAGGGTCCTCCTTCATTCTTTCTTCACCTAGTGAGCTCTGTATATAGCCACCTTCGAGGAAAGGATCATCTCTTTCCTGCACGTCATGACTTGGCTACGAGACTCTTTATGTAAAGCCACCACAAGTTCCTTTGCACAGCAAAGTGAGCGAGAGTTTTGGTGGCAAAACTCTCCTCCCCGCCCTCCCCCATTGCTCGCCTTATCGGTGACGGGACGAAAGTTGATCAGCAGAACACAAGGTGGATCGGGCTGTCAACTTGAGACCAGCAAGATCAGCTCTATTCAACTGAGCCGGAATAATATTTAGCAAAGCGCAGGCGGTATTCGGTTGACATCCCGATTAATATGGCCGCCCCTGAATCCCTGCCCTGACTATGATGGCTGGAGTGACGAGGGTCCACGATCGATGTAGATGGGTCCGCTGCCTCCTTTTGACTATTATCAGGCATAGGAGATGAACCCGTGAAGCTGCTCCAGCAGCAAATAAGTTCTCAAGTTCTAGTAGATTATTTACCAGTTATAGCTAAGGAAGCACCACAAACCAGTTGCGACCACAAGCAATCCTGACAACAACACAGGATGACTAGTCAACGCATACATTTTCCTCGCAGTCCCATCAACAGCATCGAAAACTTCCATTTACACCGGCTCCAGGCAGCGCCGCTGTCTCCACATGCTAGGTTGCTTCGTGTAAGGCGGCCATAGTTCTCATCCGTACCGCCAAAGCGAGTCTTTGAATGTTGAATACACCATTATTATTATAGTACTTACCTCACTCTGATGAGTCTCAGTGCGGTGTCGATATTTTTGTCTTTTAGTGAACCATTCCAACACTTCAGCTTGGACACCCCTAGGATTCCGACTTATAGCTCAGCTCAGCAGCTGAAACTGTTATTATTGTGTCTCGTGCGCAGCGTCCTTTCAGAGCAATCGTCGCGCTATATGGCGTTTTAAATTTCGAGTTTATTTCCCTCTCTTTAATTTGTATTTTTTCCTGTCGTGACCTACTGTACCTCCTGTTGGCGTTTTCAAGTACTGTACGCATGACCACCCTCCTTCAATGTTGGGACGACCTAAAGGGCGAGATTGCTATTGTCGTCTTGTTAGCTCGCTAGTTCGAGGGAACCCAGTGACTAATCAAGGACACGGCTATAGAAATCAAGATTGATAATGCCGGGGTCTCGGCCTATTGCACAGATATTCTACCGCTGCAAGAAAAGCTGCTCCGGAGACGCCGCATGCCAGGTACCGACGGCCCCTTGTCCATCGATCTGTGCCGGCTTGATTACTGATTTGTTATGCACGGGATAGGGGACCTGTGACGCCATTTCTCCTCTACAACACTTGAAATAACAAAATCATACTGGCCTATCTCGTTGATGAAAACCACCGCCCGCCGATCTTCCCTCGCTGCAACAGCTATAACTTTACGGAACGACGTCCTGGCATGGTCCGCCCAGAATCTTTTGGAAAGAGGATCAAATTGCGCACCGTTCGGTCCCGGTTGCATCTGTGTAGGGCGAGTGCCCGCGGCTCGCTCTCTCTTGCGCCGAAGTGCACTGCCGTTGCCTTTTCCTTGACTCAGGCTATGGATGAGGGCACCTTGAAGGTGCTCAACACTTATCGTTAGCGACGGACGTGCTCAAACGATCATCACGCTGAAAAACAAGACAAAAAACAAGCATCACAAGGAAGCGAACGAAAAGCACGACAACTTTAGGGGGTTCTCGTGGTGAATAGCGGATATACACTGTGCCTTCTCGCTTGCGTTGTTATTTCTGTTTTGCGTCTTTAGAACCCCGGCGCGATGCATCAGAACGGATAAATGCTGCGCGGCGCACACAGGCCACAGTGACAACCAAGACCTAACAATGGGAGAACAGAAGACTTATACAAAGGTTTCAAAGCGCTACAGCTTACGCAGTAACACACCTACCACTTAGTAGATTACAGCTGGTCACAAGGGCAAAAGGTACTTCGACAGGCGCAAGCAAGACTTTTCCCGGGATACCGCTAATGACCCAACTATTATCACCTATAGCCAGTAATAATAGATATGTCAGGGCTGCACAAACCGGTCTCAGGAAGAGTAAAGCCATCGCCCACGAGAGCGACTCGGACCTGGAGATGTGGGGAAGGTAAAAAAGATAACCAAAAAGATGTCAAGGGAGAATGACAAGGAAAAGGATAACCCTCTTGAGGTCTACATCAAGGCGGCAATGGAACGCATGCGCAAGGTGAAAGAAGAGCGCCTCGCACGCAAATCTTCAATGATTAGGGACGGGAGATATCAGTTACGCCTGGCATTTATGGTGAAGGGCGTGACACACCCCACACGCTTCTGCCCAGGTCCAAGTTCTATATATTGGACAGATCCCGACTCGCTTTCGTATCGATACTACGCCTGTTGCTTATACTTGACTGAGAATAAGCCTCGCTAGGAGAATTAGTTGGAATAGGCTCACGCCCCCATAATACAAGTTAGATCTAAGCGTGTAAGTCCTAGTTAGTGATGCAGATTGCTTGTCTATGTTCTGCGGAATGACGCCCGATCATGTCACCTCTTCTATCTTCAACCGATCCGAAATCCTTATTCCCAGTTTCAGCTTCCCATAGCCGTATTACTCTAGTACAGCCAGCCATACTAGTGCTAAGCATGCCCGGGCTTGGATTCGCGGACTGACACTCTTGCCTGACGCCGGTGATATGGCTTCATTAGCCGGTTTGTTTATATGTCGCAGTCAACACGATAAGGGTGCGCTGCTTTCCAGAGTCACGACTCACAAGTCTCCTGAAGAGCATAGGGATGTGGCGAACTGTCCGCTCAGTAATACCAGATATACTGAATAGCTGCATATGCTGTGACAGATATATTTCCACATCAAGGGCGTGATCTGATGATTTCTCAGTATCATTACTATAAGACGGACTTCCCACTTACCTTGCCGGAGAGAATCGCGAGTATACAATGCCGGCTTCCATTGTTTTCTGTGCATGTTCCCATGATGACGCTGTTGCTGCTGTTGAAAGTGAACTGAGTCAAGAAGTCACATTATGTACTGAGGCACTTAGGGGGTACGAAGGGCACAGACCTCCTGTTCATGTATATATATATATATATATATGAGGCCTCTCCTACCTACCTTAGGTAGTAGTCAAGCTGAAAGTAACGCTCATATACCTACTATTTTTGACAGCTGCTCGCTCAACTTAGCTTCGGTCTCTCGAGATTGGCGGAGTGGAGGGGCTGGTTTCCCTCAATATCGGCATTTTGCGAGCAGTAGCACCAAGCACATACCAGCGCCGTGAATGTCCTACTTCTGATATGTATTATTATCGATAGATTATGTATCCAACATAGTAGGAGACAACGCGCCCCAAAGTAATGGAAAGTCCCCCGCCGCCGTCGTCAACTACTCCCCCTTGCCGCTACTGTTACTATTGCTTCCCACCAAGGCAGAAATAAAGTCTTGCCAATTGCTCACGGCGAATACTACCTAGATTTTAGTGTATCGATGGCAACGAGATGACCGAGAAGAATGTGTAGGGTTCCAGCCAGCGTCAGTACGAGGACGATGCAGACGATGACAACCACGATAAGAGTACCGATAGTGACAAGAACGGTACTGGGTCCGGATTATAGGTATGCGGAGACGAAAGGAACTAGTAAATCTGCTCAGGGAGTACCGAGCTTATGACATTGATGATGGTGAAACTGAGAATCCATGGCGTTATCAACTTTCTTTGCGCCCTGATGATTATAGGCGCCGCAAGAAATTCTTTAATGCTCCCCGTCCGTTTGATCAATAATATTCTTATGACTACTGCTTGAAGGTTGTGAATATAGCAGTACCAACTAATCCATTCTCTACGTGCGCGCAGTGGTTATCTATGCCCATCGCAACCCAGTCGTTACGCAGAGGGGAGGGCCCTATCGCGATGCGGGTGTGGCGAATTGACTGAGAGCGTTTGTGATGTCGCTGTCGCCACCCATACCGGTAGTTCTATAACGCAAGAGGGACAGCGCAGACTTTTATAACGTCGTTCAGGTGTGCTCTACGCTGGCTGCTGACAAGATCCCCCCCTCTCATGGGAAGAAAAAAGTATCTGCGTCCATCTCTGCTTCAGCGGCACCTGGGTATGTAATCATGTACAAGCAGAGACGCCGCCACAAGCAGATTCTTGGGCGGGATGTTTATGTAAGTTTCATACTGCAGGAATCCATGTGCGCCAAGTGCCATGACATACTTAAATTTCTGGGTCGAAAGGAGTAGTTATTCTTGCGAAAAGCCAGGTAAAACAGCAGTGAAGTCGATCTGCCGATATGATGTTGCGATTCTGCACACTGATGCTTGATATCCCGTTCATTAATATACATAAGAGCATAGAGTAGGCAGTCATATCCAAAGTCGGAAAGGTAAACAACGTAAGCTAATGAAGACTTCCCTTCCCCCTCCCCATGCATACAACTGCCCAGACAACACCAATCCACTGCGCAACACTAGATCCCGCTTGTAAGACCAACCTAGCCACCTATTATGCCTCGCGGACCGCAGCGACGCTCGCAGATCAGCGAGCTTGTGGGGATATATCTCACGACAAGTCACACGCGCCTTGAGACGGTGTTCGCGGACCGCATTGCCGAGACCGAGGCCGTGTTTAGGCGAGTTCGGCGCTAGATTCGATGCTTGGGAGGATGAGTTGGGAGGGGCGGGATTTTCTGGCACGGTTGGACAGGGATTTCTCTCAGATGGGTGAGGATGTGGAATGGGAAAGGGTGGTTTGTGATCACGAGTGCCATGCGGATGGTCAGGTTGGGCAGAAGGGCAGAAGGGCATCCAGGGGCAGACCGTGGGGGCAGCGTTGACGGTGAGGGTGAGGGTAGGGATGATTACACAAACGCTGGGGGGTTCCTGTCCCCTTAGATATTTGAAGGCCAGGGGCCGGTTAACCAACTTCAACTACTCTATGGCTATTGACCCCTTACCTACCTGCTATGTAACTACTTCAAGACTTCCAGTCACTCTGGAACTGACCCGCCAGACAGTCCCACGCGCCGAACCAACCACCGTATCGCGATCCCTCAACGACCATCTCGGTTCTCCTCGCGCTACTGGCAAACGTCTTGCACCTATCGTCACCATCCCCATTATGGCTAAATCTTTTATTGCGATGACCTCTCATACTGCCGTTAAAGACGAGATGCGCGTGATCACCCACCCCGCCACGGCCATGCACGTTTAATTACTGTCATAAAGCTTATGTCTGAACTCGATGATATCATTGAGGGGATTGAGGACCCGTTGTGGTGGCGTATATGGTACCTAGTGAGATAGGGCCAGCCGTGCACGCGCAGAGGGCTTCGGTGACGATGAGAGTCTCCTCGACTATTATGAGGTGGGTGAAGAGGTCATTGATAAGATCAGATAATGCGGAAGGGAACGAGATGGGGGATAGGTGGGTAAAGGGGCGGGTATCTTGCGCGGTAGCGATAGCTACTGGATGGTTCAGACGCTTGTCGCCGGTTGTACAAAAAAATATTCCTAAATTATTCCTGTCGTAGTGCATATTGGTAAATAGAAAAAGAGAAAAGGCATAAAATCCCATCCTAGCCCGTTGCGGGTAAGCAAGTTAGAATAATCAATGAGAGCATAATAGAAAATCGCATGATTCGAGAGTGACGCATTCACAGCCTGAACCGGAAACGCAGAGCGCGCGAGAATGGAATACGGGGCTTCAGCATGTTGATGTTTAGGTCCGGCTCCTAGCTGAAAAAGGAGAACGGGAAGATTGCCCGGATGGTGTGAGAGGAAGAAGGCACTGAATAAGGAGAGGGTAATGGAGCTGGGAGACCCTGTCTTTTAAACCCGTCGTAGGAACAGCCGGCATATGCTCCTTGCACGGTTATCACCCTCAGGGGTTGCCTCCATATTCATTGTATTCTGTCCTTCCACTTACTACCACAAAAGCCGTCAGAACGGGCAATTGTCAGTGTACACCAAGCCCAAACTCAGAGCCAGGGTCAGGGTCAGGGTCAAAGTGCGACAAGGAGAAAAAAAGCGAGTGTTTCAGCGAATAGATCTCAATCCAGGGGCTCAAGCCGAGTAGCGAAGTGGGGATGATGTTGAACAGTAGCCGGAGTCGTGCTCTGCCCATCAGCCGAGCGCCCAGCGCGCCCAGCGCGCCCAGCGCGCCCAGCGCGCGACGGGTGGTTACCAAGACCGAGATGTAAGTCAATTGGTCGTTCGGACGGTTCAAGGACTCCGGAAACTCACGGAATACAGAAAGGACCTGTCTAGAGAACCGAAAAGAGTAACAAACGACAATCCATGCGTGCTTGATTAGGGTGGTTGGTATCGAATATAACGAAGCAAAGTAAAGTATCCCATCGCATCTAGGTCGAATAAGGGAAGCCAATAGACGTCGATACTAGTGGGAACCGATCGATATATGATATCAGTCACGACTGAATCCTTCACGCTGGTAATTTAGGTAGTTGGTAGGGAGGCAAAAGACAAGTCGTGTATGTGCACAGCGTCTAACATCAGCACCTCCAGGCTATGCCGAGAGTTCAGAACGCGTTTGAGGACTACAACATATCTACGGCAACTCCGAGAGGTGAGCAATGGGGGGCTTGTATATAAATACCAGTGGATGACGTTACAAAAAGGTTAACTTGTGGGCAGTTCAAACACTTTCGTACGGTTATTCGTACTTCAAACAAGGGTTACATGATTAGGCCAAATAAGAAAATACGAAATATAGGCGGAAATAAATACGCTATTAACTTGGGCCCGAAAACCCACTCACCTTGAAAACTTTGAGAGAAAAGAAGCGAAAATGAAAGGACAACCGAGAAAAGCGACTCTCCTGAATCAGGGAGGAAGAGGGGAGGGGAGGGACAAGAGACGTCAGAAGGGAATCGCGCTCGTCCCAAGGGTGGCGAGCGCCTAACCCTCATCTTCTTCCTCCTCCTCAACGCGCTTGGGAAGAACCACCGGTCGCACCACCGGTACCTGGTACATCTCCTCCTCCTCCTCCTCATCATTACCTCTTCATCCCCCATCTCGACATGTGTGTGTTCCTCTTCCACTGCGTATCCCCTTCATCCAAAGGCAGAGGGGTCATTTCGTCGTCGCCTTCGTCGTCAGCAGTATGACCAGCTAAACCCCCTGACAACCCGTCGTCTACTTCTTCTAACGGAACAGGAGCACCAATGGGCATCGCTTGCGAGGCGAGTATGTTAACCGGCGAAAGAAACACAATACCTACCTCTTTTTTCTGTTCATCAGAAGAAGCCCAGGCGGATACCAGGTTCGAGCTAGGCTTTGTAGCTAACGCAGCCTCGTACTTTGCAACGCGTATAATACTACGAAAGTCTCGAAGAACCTAACACAACTGTTAGCCACATGCTGAACTCAAGCAAAGTGACAGACAGGCTTACATGTTTGTTGGATTTAGCATGAATCGCTGCCGCGACACGGATAGCGTAGGGAGCGACGTGAGCATTGCTAAGAAATAAGTTAGCGCTAGAGACTTGAATTGACAGGTGCACACTTTGCATGTGTCACACTGGAAAAATGACACCGTCAGACGTGTGACATCCAAAGGTATTGATAGGGGCTCCTCGCGAGTGTGACTGTGTGACTTACACGCGGTCGCAATTCTTTTTGTTGCGAGCGCACCGACGGCAGCGGTCCCCACGACTAGCCCC
This sequence comes from Xylaria venustula, assembly GCA_022578775.1. NCBI lineage: Eukaryota > Fungi > Ascomycota > Sordariomycetes > Xylariales > Xylariaceae > Xylaria > Xylaria venustula. Next base: position 49,944 of record MU389441.1, read on the forward strand.
CCTGCTCACAGTCACCATCAGCCGCCCCAGAGAGGGACGAATTCACGCACTGCGAATAGGGGACCATATTAGGCCTCATCACCACTGACGCGCAAGGTGCGCGGAGAACAGCACTGCGCAGGTGAGAAATAAGGTGGTCGCGGCAGGACGTTCTGCTGCCAGCATGTCTGCAACTAAGTTAGGCAAAAAAACGCCGGTTAAGTATTGCAATGCACGTAAGCTATTGATTAAGAAAGAAAAAAGGAAAAACAAGATAGCACGCTTGAAGTGGGTGCACAGGCGTACAACAAATCAACATCATCTCGCTCGCAAAGCATCCTGGTAGTTTTTAGTTAACACGGATTTCCGCTTTCTGGACTTCTGCTAACACGTCACGCTCCTGTTCTAGTGATGATATATTACTCTGTGTTGTCGAGATAGGGAGCGTGTCAAGTGGTAAAATCAAAAACTATGCATTACTTCTGTCCCTCGTTAATACACTATTTCAGCATCAAGGACGGCGGTGAAGTCAATGGTGATAATAGCTCCGTGCCAGCCGAAGAGCTTTTTACGCATGGTCTTGCTTTTTCAATGTCTGCTCACCACAGACAGATGCCGGTAAGATAAAGTATTAATTTTCCTTCGATCTTGTTACATCCCTTGAACTATTAAGCTGAAACGTTGTCTCTCAGTGAAATTATAAGCGCATTTCCGAAGCGATGTTCGTTATGCCGAAATGATTTCACCTGAAATTTCTTTGTGCTCGACTCGTGATTGCAGATATCGTCCCCAGAGGAGAACTTTGAACAAATGTTGTTAACGTAAGGTAAACTGTTCGCTCGTGATGAAAAGAGTAATCGGCTTCGGCGTGTACTGGCATATGCGCACACCGTACTCGTATTCGAGACAGCATTTTCCGCCTGGTGCACCTCGATACGATAGCGTTATAGTTTCTTCGGACAACAAATACAGTATATCCTACCTTTTTTACGCTACTTACTTATGGTTCAACCGAGTGTACTCAGTCAGGAACTTTGCCAAACTTCTTCGTCGCTTTTTGAGGAGTTGCTGCCTAGGCCCGAGAGGAGGAGCCATTATAAAAGGGCCCTAGATTGTTTAACCTTGATGCAGAAATAGTAAGCCTATCTATGTTGCTTGTTAATGTTGAGTTTACACGAGTGATTCGAAGTACAAATTCGAGTAACTAGAGTGAACCTATTCAGCGCCATCGACCTCATACCTGGCACGCTCGTAGCGATCTGATGCCCAGCTTACTAATGCGCCATGCTCTTCCTCAAAATATGGATCAGTGTGGTTAGCCAAAAGTGTATTCAATTTGCCGTTTTCTAACACCCTCCCCCTGGGGTTGCAGACACTAAGCCCAAGCTGATCTAGCATCTCAGCGCCGACAAGCTTGCTGAGGCTGATACCTCCAAAGCCGCCTTGTACAACTCTTAATCGCGCAGGAGGAAGAGCACCGCTCTTATGTCTTGCTGATCGGCTCTCGGCTAGCTGATATCTGTGTTCGCGTTAAACGGTATCTCGTTTCTGCTGTGCTAAAGAGACCATGATAATATATGTGGCATCACATGATAACCTGGCCCTAACACCCTTCAAATGTAGATGTGATCAGCGACATATCCCAAATGCAGCATAGGATACAAAGCTTGCTTTCGTACATTTTCAACCCATATAGTAAAGATGTGCTACCACCCAGATCCGAAGGGGCAACAACCGGGATAAATTGAGATATCATTGTAGCTTACGAGAGACTTCACCTTCTTTTTTCTCACAAATCCGCTTCGGAGGTGGTCGGGAAGGTTGTTGCGCAGAAGAGCTGGTCGCAGGGTCTGGATGTCGAATCTGGGCTGGCTCGCAGGTGATCATCGTAATGAGCGAGACAGAGACGGACAAACAAACAAACATACGATACATAAGCACGAAGCACACTTGGGAATGATCTAATAACAAAGAGCTGGTTCATGCGGGTGCTCCTTCGAAAACATCTCACTTAATGGGCTTCCTGAATGTGAACACTAGCACCTCCTGCTAGAGAAAATGATGAGGTAGGAGAAGGCACAGGATATCGAGCTCACCCAGCTACTAGCTGTACCGGTTAGAGTAGTGACAGAGGAGTTTCGTAAGGCACAGCGCTACATCAAAGGAGTTTCCCTTTTGAGATAACTTCTTTTCTACTGCTAGCCACTAGAGACGAGGTGAGAGGGGACGAGACTGTTTGACTACACTAAACAGGACTTCATACATAACTGAGACTATATAAATGCTAAAAATGCACACCATATACTACTCATATAATGCTTATTACTGCACGGCTAATAATCCAGACATGATCTCCAGTTGTAACTTTGAAAGAAAAGAAGAAAAGGAAAGAAAAAAAAGTTGTGAGGCTCAGGCGAGTCTATAGAAGATACATGGTTTCGATGTCGCATTCCGTTTCTCCTATGCCCTAGAAATTCCCTATCTAACTCAGCACCCACTCACTCCGGCTTACAAAAGACCTACAGAAATTATATAACAGCAGCGAAATTAGACTTAGATTCAGAGAGACCGAATGAATTAGACCCAACAAAGATCAAGAGGCAGGAGATGGATATGTAATTATACCCTTATATGGATTTGAGTAGGCGGTGTAGCTATATCCTTTCTCACAGTGCATACGGTATCTATATTTAGTCATTGTCACGAGTTGCCGACACCAGTGAGTTCACCCCAGTCTTTTCTACTCGCCCGCTTCATCTTTATTGTCACACAATGTTTGTGTCCGTATTCAAGTCCAAGTCCATATCCGTGCTGTCCATGTTCGTCAAAGTTACCATTTCCAGGGACTTGCAGAATTCGGCCTTTAATAATGCTGAAATAGTGTATTAACGAGGGACAGAAGTAATGCATAGTTTTTGATTTTACCAAATAACTTGACCTTGGTTAGGCTATCTTTTCTTTCGTCTTCGACCTGTTTTAGCTGCGCTTTGTTTTTTAAGACTTTGTCGTGTGAGGACTGAGAACAACGGCTAGATTTGTCGGCGATATGCTGAAAAAACTCAATATGGCCACTATGGCAGGGGTCTGAGGGCGGAAGCACACGATTACTTTCGAAACTGTAAATGCCATCACCACTGGTGCGGGGTGGTAGTTCGTCGTTGGTTGATGAAATGCCAACTTTCACAGATGCTGCTTTTGACGCCTTGGATTTGACCCAATGCTGGACAATTGCTTCTATCTCCCTTTTTGTTTGTAGTGCAAAATCTGCCTCGGCCTCAGCAGCTTGGGCATCCGCAGAGTCTTGATGAATTGCTTGGAGTAAAATGTTATGACACTCGTCGAGAGTCTTGAGTCTAATGGTTGCTTCATTTAAGTCTGGAACCAACTGTAGTAATCGGGGTATCCGATCTGAGGAAGGCTGGGGACGGATGGAACGGATTAACTTCGAGCAGGCATCTGACAAAGGTACATCAGGGCTATCGTCGTCATTTCGATCACAATCTTGTCGTTGACGTTTAGCCGGCGCAACATGCTTCAAATACTTCATTACCATGTTTATCAACTTGAACCGTGCTTCGGCGTCATTGCAGGGCATTCCGTTGAAGGTGGGGGCAGCACGTTCGGAGGTACTGTATTGATCTTGTCGTGTTGACGCCTATGCCCATACAGCACTTAATACCCAGACGCTACAGCTCGACGCATCTTGTTGATATGTATGCTATGAAAGAGTGGTTAGTTGCCAGTCGACTCACAACTCGGCAAAGGGTAGGCAGTCAGCATATACATGCGCAAGGTAATAGATATATTGTTTTTTAATGGAATACCGTATTTAATTCACCATATCATCAAAGTAAGTTTTAATTCTTCACATTGCTGTCATCACTCTCAACACCCCTGCCATCCGTCTTGTCTACACGTCGGTTACCATGCATAACTGCCATATCCCGAAGTTAAGAATTCATAACACAGCCGGTGTCGCAGACCACACACCGTACCATCTGCGCTGGTCCCTAAATGAGAATCTACTTCAAAGACAGTCGACAATCCTCTCTCCCCTCTTTTTCTCTGCTCTCACAGAAGGCACTACCGACAAAGAACAAAGCGTGAAAGGGGACAGTGGGAACGGGGGGCATAGTTGGAAGGGGCGCAGGGCAGGGGCAAGAACTCTCGTCAATCGACGGTTCTCCCTCCCCAGAGTACCGCACCGAAACATGCCTACGCAACCAATTCGAACTGAGGACTCCCCCAAACAATGTGTACGCGAAAGAGACTTGTTGTTACTATTGTGCGACGGCCTGTTGTTACGCTATTCCTCCTCTGCCCACAACTCGAAGCATCCGTACCTACGCCCCAGAGAGCTTGAGTCTCTCAACTCAGACTTCTTACCTGAAATCAGTATCCTCAGGGCTTCTTTGAGTGGGAAAAAGGCTGGAGTCCTGTCGCCTAAGCCAGCGGTCGCAGATGCTGAGACGCTTTTCGGCGAATGCATGGAGAAGCTGCGCGAAATTAAGGGCGTTAAGGAAGTTTTGGTTGAACAACAGAAAAGCTGGGGGCAACGTGGCAGAGAGATGGAATCTGTCCTACGCGAGGTGAAAGAAGAGATTGTTTCCAGCCAGCATGAGCGATACCAGCTTGCAATGTTGCGCGAAAGTCTGCCAGAGACCTGTGATATCGAGTCACTATGACTGACCTGCAAGCCCCGCGCCAATGAACGGTATTTTTGATCGCAAGTCCACCCTCGGTCCGTCATTCTTCGCCATGCTTGTTGAGCTCCTAACAATTTCGCTTTCGCTCATATTTCATTTATTCTCGTTCCAGAACACGTTTGCCGTCGTTCAACCGTACCCGGAGGCGAAACGGCCGGCGAAAACACCATAAGTAATGTCCTATCTCAGTCTTACAGACCAACAGCGGTTTAGCATGGATACATGAGTCACAGAATGTTGAATGACAGGCGGCGGAATTGCTGCTGCCAAGCACGTTAATCCAGTGTGGCTGGACGAGGCAGAGAACGTGTTGTTACATAACTAGTTTTGATCTAATGGAGTTTTTATAGCTATGTGTATGCTTCTATCTCAGAGTATCTAGCTTTTTTTTTATAATCATCTTAAAAATAAGCATTAGTCTACAGCTACATTTCCATATATACCCATATCTCCCTCTAGAGCTTTTAGGGCACTTTGAGAACCTAATTAGCTATAGAAGTATCTAGGGCCTGACGTAAAATCCTACTTAGGTCGGTTGCTTAACGACCCTGAAGAGGGAATAGTTCTAATTGGTACTCAGAAATAATGCCTCCCAACATCGTTGGCACGGCTGATAGACACACCTTGGTAGCTGACCACCTACGCTATGAGTGGTTATGAAGCGGCCTCACCTCATCCTAACTTTTCCTATCTCTAAAATATATTATATCTGGAATAGTGGAAGATATATATTCCTAACGTAGGCAATTATTGACATAGCGTTTAGTATATGAGCAAAGGACCATGTCCAGGGCGGGCGATGAAAAGGCCAACAACAAGAACAACCATTTTAGGAAAGGGCTTCATTGTTTTGATCTACATATCATGGATATACATACTTGCAATAGGTATGTTGAAAGAGTAGCAATGCTGCCAGTGCACTGGGGGATGGGGTGCTACTTAGGTAACGATACATATGTGCATGTATGGGATCCCTTTGAACCCCCAACATTACTCCCTGACTTTAAGAGTGTATAAGTGGAATAACGGGACGATGTGCATAATCCAATAGACCCGTACTTGCTAATTAAATAAATATCTGATTGGCCGTATCATGTTAGATTTAAAGCATGATATCACACGTTTCCGCTGTTAAAAGTCACCGTGATGGAGTAATGTTGGGATACCATGTGGGGTGCTGCCGTCACAACATAAGTTAGGTAGGTAGCTATTATAGATACATAGGTATATCAGATAGATGCAGTGTGTACTTGAACAACATATGATGTAGATAGATACCTAAGAGGGGATTTAGCACCTACCTCCCTTATCTGCGCAACTACCTAGGTAAGCTACTTCTATCTGTAACATGCCTATTTGTAGGTCAAGGCAGGTCCCTTGCTCTTCAATCTCCCTCCCTGCTACCGTGGACCTTATCTAAAAGTAAAACACCTACCTCCTACACCCACATAACACTAATGGTATCTCTACTCGGAACCATTTGAATGGAATCTTCTGACACCTTCCTACCCTCCTTCCTCTTTATAGGTACGTTTATTGTTCACCGCGCCGTGAACAGCTACCTACGTTGGTGGAGGCTTACTGACGATTTAGAGATCAAGCGTCAGACTTGGCCTGTATTGGTACGGAATCTAGATACTGATGACAGAAAATAAAAGCCTACTGTCAACATGCTATCTCACGAGAGAGAAATGAACAGCCTCAAATAAGACACCTCATGTTCAATGTAAGGCCTCTGTTCAATATCCAATCAAAAGCCGTCCCAACCGGAGTGAGACTCTTGCCTCCAAGTATTACGAGGGAAGTGAGGGAGGCTTGGAGATTGACTCGGTCTGATTATAATCTGCTAGGGAACAACTAGGTCCAGGTCGACCTCTGACCGGATGTCTTAGATGAGCGAGGGCTGAATAGTCCCACACGAGACAATTGGCAATACCACTTTCAGCGCGTATAACATTTCCGTACAACACCAAGGTTCTCTTCCTTCTTCCATTTCCCGAGACGAGGGAAGAGGGATTTTACCACATCCTTGGACTATCCAGACTGACCCGCGGCTGAACTTCTCCTTCGCTTACCTATGTTTTCTATGTTCAATCAGGTTGAGGCGAGAAGGACGCACCACCAGTGCGCATTATAGCGCTGGTGCCATTGGGGCTGCTCACCGGATCGATCTCGGACTACGATCTTATGGTCGCAAGACTGCTAGAATCTTTGAAAAAAGGTATAGATAGCTCGGTGACCTCAGTTTGACCGTCTTAGAGGGCACCTCTTCTTTGACAAAGCGCTTGGATGGGACAGCCTTTATCGCATTGCGGTCGAGAGAAGTCAACCAAGATCAACTAGGCTTGCATACAAGTCCATCGCATGTAGATTGATTAGACGACAAACTGTACCATCCGCTGTTTGGGCATTACCAGTTAGCTCCGTCCCGTTTATTTCTCCATGTCTTATTTTTACAGCCACCAGTTAAGACTACGGTTTCTCGTCAGAGCTCAACTGGTCTTTTCCTCAGACAGGCCCTAGAGCCTGTAACATGAGCTCCACGGTGCTGATTGATACCCCCTCACGTTCGTATTGGCACTGCCCACTTTCAAACAGAACTTCGCCATGGCTTAGGATCGGCTGACCCACGCCCAACCACTAAGCTAGTAGCCGATTTTTCTGATCTGGTGGACAACCCTTCTCGCCTAGGTCAAATAACCCCTCTACTAAGTATGCCCTCAGGAAAGGATGCCTTGCGGGTTTGGAGTATCTTTGCAAGGCAGACCTGAAACTGATTACGTTTGAGCAAATAAGCCCACTTGCTGTTCACGTGGAACCTTTCCCACTCTGGTTTTTCAAGTTCTCATTGAAGTATTCGCCATCAAGATCTGCATTATTTGCATTACAGGCCGTTCGACCCAAGCTCACGCCCTAGGCTTCGTCACTGACCTCCACAGCCGTCTACTCCTCAACGTGTTGTTTCTTCCCCAAAGGCGAATAATGGATGGGGCGCTTGAGCGCCATGCATTTTCAGGGCTAGCACATTCGATAGGTGAGTCGTTACCTAGTTCTTAGCAGATTCTAGCTTCTGTGGCCCACCGTATTGTTTAAATGAGCTAACACACTCAACGCCTGATTTGAAATAGTTGTCACCCTCGCTATGCAATTGTCCTCACACCGGTACACGGCCATTGTAATGGTGGTGTAGCTCTAGAAAGCAGACAATATCAGGCGAAGCGGTAGAATGCAGCTCGGCAACATGATACCCTACAAAACCTCTCCCTCATCGGTCAGACTGTCAGTCTCGGCTTTTTGTCCGTACTACGAGCTCTAGCTATAGACTGCGACGGGTGGTCTTTCACGTAAGCTTGTGAGCTTTTAAGGGAAGAGTTAGTTATGTACATCTATCCCGTGTGTCGTTGTCCATTTTCATCCCAGTCGTCAGCCTAGGGATACCATCGTCATAGAATCGAGGGAGCGCCAACCATACGGAGCTCTCACCGTCTAAGGAGTCCCGTTTCAGGGGACTCGAAAGGCACTACGCAGAATCGAGGGAGCACGTGCACCTATCCGCAGGTGTGGCTCCTTGGTCTCGGCCAAGATGACACAAATATCAACCTCACAGCACGACGCAACACGCACATGATGGCGCATCCTCCGCACTGCCACCGGAATGGCGTGGTCCCGCACGATGTGGAGGATCAACTACAACAGCACGAACACCCCTGAGGCTCGCAGTCCGATGAACAGCAGCTTCCGTTCACCAACATGGATGTGGTCAAGCGCACATAAACGTGGCTTTGGCTAACCCACCTGGGTGTGCCACTGGAAATCCCTAGGTGTGCCCTATCTCTCTAGACGCAACACGTGATAATCCACTATAATAGACCTTTAAGAAATATATTTCTATACGCTTGTTATTGCACACGGAGAGAAAGTTCATCTACGCTGGCAAGCAGCCTAGTGTGAGGCTGCCACAACAACAACATGCCGGCTATCTGGTCACATGGACCCTCAGATCGCTTCCTCAAAGCACCCGGCACCTCCTTATCAGCTCCCTTCATGCCTGGGCGACAACAATTATGACGGAGTAAATAACGACTTCAGTGCGATACTTAATGAATATTGCCTCGTATTTCCTATCAACCACCTCCATTGGTCGCGTTTCTCGTGCCGTGTGCTCTTGTAAAACGATTGCCTAAACCCGAGGCCCTGTATCTGTCAAGGCTTGATTCACCGTTCAAGTTGGGTTGGCTCCCGTTACCTCGCAAAGCAGGTTACCATATGGCCTCGTCTGCCTGTGTCATGCCTGGTATTTGGTCTTATGTAATTCCGTGACATCACCGTATTTCATGCGATGAAAACAGCTTTTCGAACCTGTTACCCTTGTAACATCACGCTAACACCTTTCCATGCCCTTTTCAGCTGATGGCAGATTATAGGCCGGGCATGCATTGCTTTAGGTTAAAGCATAGTAGTCCTTCAACTTGTCGCAAATGTTGTCATATGACAGGGTTTGGCGGTGGACAAGAAAACACGACCTAGTATTGGAGATGGCTTCGGCGACGAATGATTACGAAGTCTGTTGTATTCATTCTCAAAAAACATAATTTTCTTGAAACAAATGGTCTATCATAAGATTGTTTGATTCAGTTCCAGCCTCGCAAAGAGTATTTCGTCGATCTCGAGGCGGATCAGCTTGTACCTGTGATGTACCTTTTCAAACCAGCTCAATTTCATTTGGCTATCTAAACAACTACAATACATCGAGCTTCATAGTAGAGGCACGAAGATCGGTAATCCTACTCTAATGACAGTTATGCTGAAATAACAACTCATGATCCACGAAGCTCTTTCTATACTACGGTTCTACTAAGATACAGTGGAACATGGAACAGTGGCCTTTAATTCACCCCCTGCTACGGTACACCTTCATTATCAAAGAAGCTACATTCACGACGTTGATGATATGGTAGTGCCGCCTGATAGTAGCACATACGTCGAGAAGACGACATTGTAAAGCAAGCCGACACGGTCCGATTTCTTATCCCGTTTTTTTACCACTATTTGGTTGGGTGGCATATGTGTACATTTATTCTAGGTTGCTTCTATGGCACTCGGCCGGGATTTTCCGATGAAATCTCTGTGTAATGAAAAGCTAGTGTATATTGGGTTTTACACGCCTCCCTTCTCCAAATCCCGCCCCGAGGAGCATTTAGCGGCCACCTCGATATCGCGTGATCGCGTGTATCCTGCGAGTGTATATTAATGCGCGTGTAAAGGCTAGAGAACTCGATAGCAGGCGTTTCCAAAACAGCTTTTCATTATGAAAACGAGAGCATTGTTGCAATATAGTTTCTTGGACCTGTTCACGGCTGCCCGAACGAGCAGCACGTTTGTCCCTTTGGTGATTATATGATTGTCTAGTACCTTGTCCCCTCACAGCTTCGCGTTGAGTAATCGGCACAGGCGGGTGGAATCGGAGGATTTTGTTGCAGAATGCCTGTAGGTACGGGGAGCGCCAGAACTTCTTCGTAAGCAGCACCTCAGATAGTGTTGGTATGGTTAGGGAATTCTGGTTCGAATATTCCTCACGTAAGCACTGCTGCATTTCAGAATGTTTGCAAAGCATGACGAAAGCCCACACAATGGTGGTCGAGACAGTTTCGTGGCCCGTGGAGAGGAACGCCATTGTTTGTCCACAGGAGCATTATCTGTGAATAGTTCCGAAATGACCGCAACAGATATAATATCAGTGATGATATAGTCAAATGCCGCACTAGGGCGCTGTCGCTTCTCATTAATTGGCCCTTTAATGGTGTTACTAATGTATGAAGCTGCTACATGCGTTTGCTTATTGGGCTCCAGTGGAAAACGCTACAACCAGAAGACCGGCAGACTGTTCTCTAATACTTTTAGAAACATAAGCGCAATCCTGGTCTTAGCTATTCTGAACAATGATGCATAAGTTTTATTTACTGCGCTCTCCGGGTCAGAGATGGAATTGAATTTATACTCAAAGCCTGCTTCGCCGATATTGTCGAGAGTGACGTGGCGGAGCAAATTTAGGAAACTGATTATAACTCTGCTAAGATTTGTCACAATCTTGGAACTTTCTTTAGAAAATCAATTGCCGTTTCCTTCGATAAATTCGTAAGACTTTTTCCAGAGAACGGGATAAGCCTCCTTGATTTGACGGTATGAAAATGCTGGTAGCATCCTTTCCCTTTAAACCTTTAGGCTTTATAAACGGACCAGTCAACTTCTGCTAACTGCAAGTAGTCACTCCTTCTACATACTCTGTGGTCATTCCCCTCGGTGATGTTAAGACCCCAAGACAATGGCTAGTGATTCTCGAAGCTGCTTCGGCCTCCCCCAGTCGTCGACCTTCTTGACCAATTGCTTGATTAAGAACAGTCGGCGAAGTGAGAAGGATGCTTTCAGCATTTAATGCAATCGTGAAGCGTTTCAGACTGCCAATGGGCTGTCATCGTTTCGATTGAACTCAGCAGTCGCAGTCGCTGTAAGAGTAGTGGCCGACCAGAGCTCGCAGCTATTGGGGCCACTGAAGCGTATTCTTTGGTATCTTCATTTCGCTATAGTGATCAATGGAAGGGATGACGTTACAAAGATCGAGTTTTCTTCGTGTTGCTGCATCGGCTGTGTCTCACACGAGAGACTGAGCTAAATGGCGGGATGAGATGTTGGCACCTGAGATTGTGAGAAGTACTCGACCTCTAAGGGTCTCTTTAGATTTGGGCTTATCAAAGCTGCGATACTGGTTACCGCCGCCCCTTAATGGGAGGTGACTGAAAACGTAGTGCAGTGGATATAGATGGTACGGACTCAGAGTCGGAGACTTGTATGACACCGTGTATAGTGCCACGCAGAGTGTCCCCGAACGGGCGAACGGGGTTTCTCGTGATAGCTGGACTGCCGGTCTATCTGAAAAGGATGGAACTGTTGGCTCTGTGAGCTCGTGCTCAAAGACGTGACCTTTTCCGAAATGTCGACCAAATGTCTCAGGATACGATCAAACGACTCGTGGGGAGGGAGAATGTACAGAACACAAAGCGCCAAATCTAGCTGCCAGTCTACCTCCGCCAAGTGGCGCGACGACAGTGTAAACTGACCTACATCTTTATCAACCTCTATTGTTATCGTCCTGGTGCCTACGGCAATAGCGATATTAAGGTCGTCGTAAGGTCGGAGACAATGATTATTCTTATCCGATTGTGACAATAGACCTGGGAATTCGGCTATACTGACTGCTTTCTTGGTGGACTCGTAGAGGTCGTGCCCTAAAAGTGTAACTCCAGCTCACGCTGTGGTAGGGACAAAGACACAGGTTTTCCTGTCTGGGTGGTTTCTTGCCGATGCCGTATCAATATCTCCTGTTGCGATCCTGCTGAGCGCATTGAACCCTCTGCGACACTTGAACGAGACTGTCTGTTGATGACAAGCAAGTTTAGCTCACGCCTCTCTATCCTCGGTCTTCAGCCACGGTAGCCTGATCACCGGGGTTCGTACGACATGGCTGAACAATTTAGAGGAACCGTTTTCGAAATCCTTCCGCACTGACTGTCGCTGGCACGGTGACGTCTATATTCATTAAGAGGTGTTGCCTACAGGCCAGACAAAAAATTGAAGGGGGAGAAGGCGATGTATATACGGAAATATGTATTGTGTCGATACGTTCCTCAAGTTTCAAACTAATAGGCTATGTTGTCATAGATCAATTAAAACCGCACATAGAGCTTGAAAGTGACAATGCAGGAGCATGACTCGACAACGGGACCAAGACAATGCAAATCAGACTAGTATTACTCTGACTATAGAGCTGCACGCGCCATAATCGTGGAAATTTACAGAATCACATTTAGAGAACACGGCTCAATTGTACGCTCGGAGAGATAAGCCATAGGGATGGTTATTGCTGTTAACATTGAGGAGGCTACTGCTCGACCTTGAACCATGTTTTCATAGCGGAATGAAATTCCGATTCGACCCATTCCTTAATAGCTCTTAGCGATGCCAGCAATGTATAGAGAGATATTAGGTTATCTGTAGAGCCAAGAAATACAGGGCCATAAACGGTGATTGACGAGTCAGTATCGCAAGCGAAGAATACATGCCATTGATGTCCAATGGCCTGAATCAAAGGCAGAGATACGAGCCTCTGCGAGGCAACACTACTATCGGCCCAGCTCATTTGACTGCGCAAGAATGACATCCTCTTATGCCATGCAGCAGTCCAAATGCCAAGCTGTACCAGGGGATCTTGTGACGTGAACTGGGCCTTAGTCTCGATCGAAACCGCGATTAGTGTGTATTGCACGGGCAGATAGGTTGTCTGGTTCAAGTGTGGTGCTGATTTTGGATCGGATGCTGCCGCTGCATTGGCGACATCACGAATACGGCAAGAAAGCGTCGAATCATCCGGTAATTCCAGGACCAGGGCATAATCGATCTTCTTACTATCGCTACTGCTGTGGACCTGACCCGGCTTTGGAGGTTGTTGTTCCTTCAGGCTCGACTCGCCCTGGCTTGACTCACTCAGGCTCGATTCACCCAGGCTGCTCACTGAGACGGAACAAGCCAAGGCACCGCCCTGGCTAGACAACCGAGGAATCGAGTCACCTGCTATAGTGGCTGCCATCATGGGCTCCCAATCGGCGACCGCGCCTGATAAGGGCTTCTCATGCTCCGTGTCGTTCTCTCGACGACAGAGCAGCTCAAGGAGTGGCGTATGCACCATGTTATTCCAGGCCTGCTCATGGCGCTGATACCGGGCTGATTTGGTGGCGGCCCTCTTAATGCGACAGAGTGTGGCGTATGCTTGTTTCGCTTCCATGGCGTGACCAGCATCTCCAGATCCGGGATTTGGCGACGGCGTAAAGTAGCTTGATGGAAGCCGTTCGTCGAAAAGTTGCCGTACCTCACAAGGGATGATTGCCAGCCTATAATTTACAGCATCTTCGATCTTGGTAAAGAGATTCTGGACATCGCTTGGCAGAGTACCGAACACCGCATCGGCGAACTTGATTGGTTTCTCGAGTATGGCAAAGATGGCTCTGGATTTCTTTGGGCTTTTCGACCTCGACTTCGCCAGGGGCCGTAATGATGATGGGGGTAAGCTTCGGGGAGCCTTTGGTGTGCGGTCGAGGTCATGGATGGGGTTATTTTCAACTGTATATGTATAAAGCCATCTTCTTGTTAATTTACCGCCGATTTTATTTCTTCAAGTGATGAAAGAGTCCGAACGAACCTTCGGAGGTGCTGCGCATTTCATCATCAACATTTACATCTTCAGCTTCCACCTCCCCATGGCTTCTCTTCTTGCTAGACGTCATATCGCTGTGTTCTCTGGGTTCACCAGATTCTGACAGTGGAGGCGTGCCTATGCCCGTACCCGTGTCTAGGGCTACGGTTTCGCGCGCTTTGCTATTATGCCGGAATGAATGACGGATGCATCGCCGCTTAACGGGGCGTTCGCTTTCGAGTTCGAGTTCGATAGACTGCTGAGGGCGGGAGTTTGGATCAATGGATTGAATCCAATCTTGGATTCTGAGGTTCTGGATCATAGTATATGGTATATGGTAGATGATATATGATATGGTGGTGGTGGTTGTTGATTGTTTTGATGCTTTTGCTTTGCTTTGTTGATTTACATCCCTAGAAACACACAAATAGTGCTGTCTGGCTGGGTAACGGCGGGCAGTACATTAGACACTAGGACTATATGTGGCCTATGATTGGTCGATTGGTCATGGTGCTGCATTAGTGCACTGTCTGCTTTTGGTTAGTGAGAAGACAGCTGATGATGTCATCAGTAGTCTGCTCTTGGCTACTAGCCGGCTATATAGGTATATGTGCACTCACTGATGTAAGTGATTCATAGTTAAAAATTGATATCATCTACCGTATTCTCTCAGGCAAACTTGACAGCGCGCCTACGAAAGAATTATCTTATAGAATAGATCATTGCGAAATCGACTCTTCGGCCCCAAAAGAAATTCTGTTTTTTTTTTTTTTAAAAAGGCATTCATCTTATTGGATACAGCATCTCAGGACCTATGCGAAGGCGATATGTTAACGGCATACTATTTAGTTTGGCTGAGAGAAACAATGGGTATGATATTATATAAAATAAATTAGTAATTATTAAAAGTACACGCAGCACCTTGCCTTTGTTGTTGCGATATTGTTACGATTGATGATATACAATATTGTCATCAAACAATACAATTGACACAGCCCCTGATTCCTAGATTCTAATACCAAACCCCAGGCAAGTGTATCTATCCTCTTGACCTTTATAAAGATGATGCTTTCACCTGAGTAAGATTTTTTTTAACAGTTAAATAGCGACGCGAGGCAGAAGAGACACAAAAGACATAGGCGTAGCCCGCAACAGATAAACAGTCAGTGTGGTAGTCCAGGAGTTATTATATATAAGGTTCCAGGTTATTTCCAAATCACATATTGAAATTGAGTTTCTGCTCCCGATTACTTGCAATTTAATTTTCTTTGTTGCAGGGTATTTCCCAGTAGAGAAAAGGTATACGCGAGCAGAAAGAAGAGCGCCTGGGAAAGAGGTGGAAGGACACAGGGGGAACCGAGAATAAAAAGAACGAGAACAGAAACTAAAAGGTGGAAAACGTCAAATTATCTACCCTGTCTAGTCCAGAAACCTAGCGCGATGCACACCGGCACTGACAAGTTCCGGTGGTCACAAAAGCACACACCCGGGCCTGAAAGTAAACGCGCATTGTTTTCCAAATGACAGAGACGCTGGGTGAAAGATACCGTAGAGTCAAGTTCCAAATGGCTCCGGGTAAGGAGATAGCGGGAGTGCTCGTCGCTGGTGATGAAGCAGATGAAGACGGCTGTTCACAGGTACTAAAAGAACAAAAAATTATGTAACCGATAAATTTCAAATTCTGAAATTGGCGCCCTTTTGCCGGTCAGCTGAACCGCGGCATCAATTACAGTTGTTCCCGATGTAGAGTCCGGTTTGTTTGAGCACGCGGCTAGCCGCCTGACTTCACGACCGAGCTCATCAGTAACAACCCGTCTCCATCCTCATCGACTGGTGGAGTGCTAGACAGATAAAAGAAATTTAACAGTTAAGAAGCCCGGGCACGGCAATAAAGCCGACTGCAATTCTCCCTACGGTAATGAAGCGCATGTTGTGCGCTTCCAAACTCAAAGACAACTTGAGTCTCTGAAAGTGGTTATTCTACGCTCGCTCGCGCCCTTGGTCCGCGAGGTGAGCGGTGCGGCCCCGGTGGAGAAACAAATCGAGGCGAGATTACAGATACTCTAGTGTCCTTACTGGAAATAGTGCAGGCTAAGGCGAGAAATCACGTTCGGCGTCCAAATATGGGACCCCTCGGAGCCTCGCAGCAGGGCGTCAAACCGTTCGCGTCAGTCGACGTCCGATCGAAGAATCGGTGATAAGCCTCTTGAGCAAGCTTGACACGGCGACTCGGGCTAGTGGCATAAGATGGGAATATTAAAGTCTTCCGCTCATGATCACCTACTGAGAGTATTTCGAGGTCCTGTGAGGTCGATCGCGTATGCATGTCGGAACAACGCGTAACTAGGGGCCCACAAGGTTGCGACTGATATCTAGCTGCCAGAAATTGTTCTAGATAGCAAAGCCAACAAGGTTGTAAAGGCTGAGTATCATGTAATACAGGAGTTCCAAACTCAAGCAAAGGAAACCCAGCAGCCTCAACTTGCAAGTTGGCGTGCCTTAAACTTTTGCAGTTCCCAATTCACATCTGCTAAAAACTCGCGATTATTCCATACCGTGATATAACCTTCTGGCTTATTCTCTTGAATCCGATCTTGGTGCGAAGACGAGGTCTCGTCATCAACCTGGCAATCCTCCAATCCTCTGCGTTTACACCGCTTTCTGTTTTCCCATGGCTCTGCTTCAGCTTCTTCTTCTACCAAGCTATCTTGTGTAGAAGCGTCTGTGGGATGAGATGGGTCGCCTGTCCTACTAATAACGGTCTCTGCTTGCATGCTTCTCAAGCTCGGCTTCGCGGGAAGGTCGTATCTTGTATCAAACGGCATGCCTGTCCCGGATGCGACCGTCCTGCTCATGCTAGGCGAAGTGACATCCAAACTCGGCCTCTCCGCCGCCATATTCTCGATGCAGCACATCTCGTAATGATGTCGGAGGGCTTTGCGATCGATAGTTGCGGGCACTGATGCTCTCCGCCCATTGAACCTGGCCAGGGCGTCGTATGGTACAAACACGCGGACTCGCAACGTGCGAGGATGGATAGAAAAGAGCCGTGCGTCGAAGAACTCGTGGAGGTGCTTCATTAAGAGGATGCCGTTCCTGGGGCTCCAGGTGTTTTGCCAGGCTTCTTGAAGCCTGCGCGGACTCTCCTCCACGGGCCTCTCGTCAACATCGTGTTGTCCGCCAACGATGGGGTAAAGATGGTAATGGTGATGAGGAACGATGTGGCAGGCCTGGACGCCAGGGCCGATAGGCGGACCCGGGCACCATGGCTCTCCTTCACCTGAGACGGCACAGCAAGTTGCTCTGTTCAGGCATGAGGACTTGAAATCATTTATAACCTTTTTGGTCGCGGTGACATTTGTGTCCATACCCGGCGGTAAGTATCGAGGATCCCGGCGGCGGACGGGGTTGGGAAGGTTTCGAGCACATCTGGCTGCAGGAAGTAGGTAAGTTTAATAATACAGACACTGACGCGAGGTGAACTAACCGACCTTGAAGATGAGTATGTAGAGGTGAATTGGGAGGTAGATGGCAATGCTTGTGGTAGATCACGTGGTACTTGACGATATTCTGCTCCTTGGGACGAGATGGCGCCACACTCGGTACCGGTTGGTCTAGCAGGTCCCCCGTGACGAAGGATGGGCAGAGCGGTGCCGAGTTCTGCAAGTTCTGCAAGTTGGGATGGTCAGCCAAAGCGAAGGCAATTCTGGCCCACGGATCGTTGTTATTATTGTTATTGTTATTGTTATTGTTGTTGTTTTCATTGTTGCTTTCATCATCGTTTTCCTCATCTCTCTCGCTGCGTACTTCATTGTTTAGAAACTCGAAGCAGAGGCGCAGCTCGTCGCAAACGTCGCGAAAGGTCACCAAGTCGCTCCCTGTGGCCTGGTAAATGCCGGCAAAGGCACCAGGATCCTCTTCCCGTCCTATCGTGAAATGTACATTCCACCCGACGGCTCGCATGGAAGGTGTGATCCCAGCGCTGGACATGGCGCTGCTGCTTTCAAGATTCTGTATGTCGATGCTGAAGTAAAGAATAGAGCTGCATTAAGTGATTATGAACATGGATTCGCCGAGATGGTGGACCAAATTTGTGAAGAAGATCTCATCGGTCGCTTTCCATCGGTCAGTTAAGCCTAGTTCGGCCGATATAGGCTAATTCAATCGCGATTGCAGCAGGTCAATTCGGCTGGCCAAGTGAAGTATATTATAGAGGTAGGTCTGACAAAGACTTCAGTTGCACATACTTCGTATGTTTGGTCAGCGTTGACTCTAAGCAGTAGACCCATTTTTATCTTATTAGACATGACCCGGACTTGAACCAAAGACCTATCCGATAGGGGCTTCCTTACATAATCACAGCCAGCCCAGAGGCATAGCTGGAAGTTGATAGCTGCAACTGATTGCTCTACAACTGATCTTTCAGCTTCTGGCTATGTCTCTTTGCAGGCCGTGATGTCCCACCTCTTTTATATGCTTAATATATAATAAATGAGCACTTTTCTAAGCTCATCCTTCGTATTATAGGTCATGTGTTTCGGGCTAGGTCAAGGCCTACCTGAATAGGTCTGGTCTAACCAGCAACTATCCTATATATAACCGGGACTTAGCTAGGCCTTCTACTTCCTTCTGAACTTCCCTTTCTTCCCTATGTATTTTAATAAACAGCATTTACCATAGCCTACTGGCTGACCCTTGACACCATGACATCCAATCAAATAACTATCGTCATTCATACCCTTTGATTTTTCCAAACAGAATCGATCCCACGCCTCCCCAGGTAATTTCGCCTGTATCTTCATCCCTCTCGATGTGCTCTTCAGAAATGATCTTGTGTGATTTAGCCTGATCACAGGTTATACAGACAGAACACTCGATTTCATTGAATTTGAGATCTATGCCAGTAGACCGCTTGACGGTCTCATCAAATCTCTCTATGCTAGGGTGGAATAAGCATCAGGGCAAAATAACAGCTTATCCCTGAGCTGTCTGGTCTTAAATAACTGGACAGATATTGTTAAGATCAATGATAATTCCTTCAGTTCCTGTTATTCACCGGCCACACCCAGCACATCCACCATTCAGAGAGGAGGTAAGAATACCGTAAGCTCTGGTTCTCTAAACTTCCAGAGAAAGAAGCTTCGTTCAACTACATCTATCTATGTGGTGGTCTTGCCTTGTCAATCACAAAGAACGTGCTTGTCGGAAATCCATCCGGGATCAAACCGTTCGCTCGGCATGATGTTGAGGAGGAGCAAGGGGATAGGAAAACATGTATCTCGTAATAGTATTGCGAGTCTTACCGTCAGCATCAACATTGACCGGGTCACCACCAGTACTAATAATAGAGCTCTCTCTTTTCCTCGCAGATCAACCACGGTGCTGTCCATGAATTCACCCCTAGACAATTGATCCCGTGTCCAAGGAGGTCTTCTGTTTATCTGATAGATCGACGTGATCTACGAGATTGTAGCACAATCGCCTATATTTCTTCCTTTAGATAGGTTACTCTCACCCACTTGATTGAGATCAGGAAATTTCA
This sequence comes from Xylaria venustula, assembly GCA_022578775.1. Classification (NCBI taxonomy): domain Eukaryota; kingdom Fungi; phylum Ascomycota; class Sordariomycetes; order Xylariales; family Xylariaceae; genus Xylaria; species Xylaria venustula. The sequence continues at coordinate 69,415 of MU389441.1, forward strand.
TCTGGGAAGATAGCGCTCGTGTTGCGCCCTTTACCCAAAACAATCTCCTCATCATTTTCAGCATCACGGGATGCTCAATTCGAGTCAAGCATCGTCGTTGAATAGGTGGGGGCATTATCAAGGCTAGCCGGTGACCCCTGCTTCTTCATGGACTTCTATGAGCATTATGGGTTAACTTACCTTAAACCTTATTACTGTCCTTTTTGTGACACTATGTGTGCGATGGTGGCCATTGTTCGATTTCCTGCGTTCTAGCTTGCTGAGAATGCTATTGATTTGTTCTACGAGCTGTGGCAATGCATATTTGCGCTGCTCTATACACTTAAGAGTAGTATTATACCACCCGGTGGGCTTTTCTTTGACGCCCTGTAAAAGTATGGTGATCCGGAGCGTCTTGTCTATATTCTTGCTACGGGCGCATGAGATTCATGTACTCAGTCATGAATACAATGGGATCTTTGACTTCGACGTAACCGATAGCCCCTAATTTAAGGCGGGAATTGCGATAATACGTCAGCCGATTTGACGCATTCTTCGGATAGTTCTCCTTACCATGGGGAACTTCAACCGCCGCCACTCGACCTACTGAAGAGTGGCACTGAGATATGACTCCTCGGTGGCCCCTAGTCTGAGTCTCTTCAGTTCACGGCTTAGATAATTAATCCCATTATCTGAGTTGTTATCGCTTGACTTACTAGAGTCGGATGAATCAGACGGATCTGGATGTGGAACTTATTGCGACGGGGTTGCGTCCAGTTCCCCAACTAGCTGTAAACGGAACAGCTGCACGATCTTTCTTTCGCTTCAGCATCGGCGGTAGCGTCAAATACTCGTCACCACTTCGTGGGTACAGTCGAGTATTCCGATGGGTGCTCGTGAAGCCCTCGAACGGGCCGTTGTGCTCGACGGAGTCAAGGATTCTAACAATTCTAATCGTTGAAGGTGCTAAAAGAGCCATAAGATGGCTTCGAACCCCGTTACCGGCACCACTCCCCACGTCTATTGGCTAATGAGAAGTAATTACCCTGTATCTTGAGCTGTCATACGAGACTACGAAGAAAGTTCCTGACTTTTCTACACACCTACCTGAGTCTGGCCACACGCTGCGTCTTCAATTTCTCGATATCGTTTCTCAATTGTTTGATGACATGGTTTAGCTCACCACTTTTCCTTGTCGTTTCTTCCTAAGGGCCCTTGAAGTGCTAGAGGCTGACTTCAACCTCCTCAATTCTTTCGACATCTTACTAGTATATATTTGGTTGTTGTATGCTTCCTTTTAGCCCCACGTGAATGAAGCGCCCTCAAACCTTTCTTTCTCTGTGTATTATTCTCTCACATGTCAGAATTGCGAAAAACTCACTATTTGGTTTAAAGAAGCCGAATAGAAGTAGCAGGGGCTGACTAAAAAAGAACAAAAGCCATAGCCGTGTTGTTTGTCATATATCAAGCTTGCTTTGCGTGATATCAGGCTCCACGGCAAGCTATGGAAGTTTCCGCTCTGATGTATTGCCCCGGCTTGTTTATTTGTGTTAATATTAGGGTAATATTACGGTTTTACTGTAACGAAGGAAAGCGAGTAACGGACGCTTTCGCGTTTGGGTATGAAAAGGGATTTGTAGTCGAGGTCCAATTGCGCGGATATTCAATGGCTACGGTCCTTTGCTGCAGATCCGAGATGGCCGTGCCGTATCCAATTTCATCACGGCGGTAATACAAGACCAATCTTCAACCATCATCGGAGGTGGCAGCTCTACACGATTGTTCCAAATTCGTCTTGGATGCTGTTATGGGTTTAGTTCTATTATTGATAAAGCCAGTATACTCATCTCGTCAACACCGGTAGTGACGAAGAGACTAGAATTGATGGATTCGCCTCAATGACCACGGCGCTCGTGGCCTAGAAGATTGACGCTGCTTCGGAATTACCAACCGTGTTTTTCCTGCGAGGACAGATAACTCCCAAAATATGAAGACAAAAACCCATTTATCAGCGTGGCAGAGGAAGTCTTCAAATGGAAGCGATAACACACCAAGACAAACTACAGGAACACGGGTAAAGATAATCTGGTTTCCAAAGAACAAATTCCAAAGGGACAGACTTACCATGGCCAAGTTCATCTATGTTTTTTGCATTACGCCAGTCACCTTCATGGCTATTTGAGTGAGGAGGGATCTCATAGATGGATGAACTTCTAAGCGCAGCAGCAAAGACCAAGAATTCAGAGAACCTAATGCTGTGAACACCACGGGCCCAGGCCCTTTTTGTAAGTAGCTAGAGTATTGGAGTATTAGTGTCAGCTAGGAAACAGGCCAACTCCTGACTTTCAGGAGTGGTAGTTCCAGAGTGAATAGAGCCTCGAAGCAGTCACATAGAAGGTAGTAAGGGGTTAATAGCCATAAGGTATGTGAAGTTTGGTCAATTGGCCCCTGGCCTTTCTAATATCTAAGGGGGAAACCCCCTTATATATACCTAAGGCCACTATCTTCACTATAAGTGACTAATACACCTGACACTGACTTTGTTTTGGGCACATGTTTCGCAGGTGTTGTGGTGACTCGAACAAGCTCTATAATAACTCCCGAGTCGACATGAGCATTAATAGAGCTATTTATGAGGAAAATTATCATGAAACAATGCCCAATACACATATACGCGGTAATAGCTCAGGTGTCACAAGGTGGCCTCACAATGCTTTGTTCCGACTGTAACGTCCTACATCGCTTTATTAATCGAGTATGGATCGTATTCATTTGTGGCATAGCCGACGGAAAGTGGCTTGTCGCAGAGAGGCTGGCCACGAGCTTTTCATACATCACCAAGCAGCCGGTCTTCATTTTCACTGTCACTTCGGAATTTGTCACAGCGAGAAATTCTTTGCGCGTTTTCTCAATACTTATGGCTGGCAAGACATTCCGCTATGCGACCAGTAGCAAGTACAGCGATATTCAAGTCAAACCTATCGCTGCGCCCAATGAAGGTAACTTTACAGTCATGCACGTAGGTAATCTTGGCATTAGACCCTGAAGTCTTAGACTTATAGCATTTCAGCAGAATGGCAATCTGGTCAATCCAACAGATATGAGCCAACGGCTATAGGTAGCTGGGTTTAGCAACTATGCCTTTTGCAGCGACTCGTATTTGATTCTTCAGCTGATTTCTCCACGGAAATCTTAGGGCCGTACTTAATACTGCCTTGTAGAGTCTCCAGCCCGTATGATATAGGGGTCAAAGATATCTACAAACGCTGCATGGAACCTTTTCCGTCTATACTGTTCATTCCCTCGACGACAGCATTGAGAGAGACACGATAGCCAAGAGAATAATACGAACAATGTTCGCTGCGGGCGCACGAAATGTGTACCATGCATCTGTATCGCAGAAATAAGGGATGATTGATACTTCCCTATCGGAGTTAATACACAAAAATGCGTCGCTCAGTGTGTACGGCATCGACGTACCGGATGATTCAGCAGTTATTACGCACATCCAATAGAAATAATAGAATTAAGAGGCCATGGCGAGCAATGGGTTGTTTTCTTAACATCTAGGGAATCTGCTTCTAAGCTCATACCTTGGTGCTCGTCTATATGGAGGCGTTGAGTCGTTCTAAACGGGACCCTTTGGCGGTAAACATGTCGCTGCGGGAGTTCTGCAAGTATGAGCAGTCCGAGGACTTCGTAGTCCAAGTCTGGGCTTGGTTCTCCCACGATGAGGACCACCATAATACTACCGTTGAATCTGAAAAATATCGGTGGTAGAAGGGCGAAGAGACGAGGACGATGTTATCCCAATAGATCGCGCTACCTCTGGCCGCTAATTCTAGTGTATCCAGGTCTTCCCTAGCCGAATCACGGCAGGTATCGTCTCAATCACAAAACATGGGTTAGCACGTTGGCGGAGGATGGGCGGAGGAGATGGCTGAGGTGTCGTAGGATATCGCGATGCCATCGATACCCTCGAGAACAAAAGGGGTTGCAGATTCTCAAGTCAAATCCACCCTCCTCACCCATCTTCATGATCCTCTGTGATATGGAGCGAACGGTCGCCTCAGCCGACAACAACAGTAATGATCCTTTAGCCGGCGACGCAAATACGGTGCTCCAACTCACTTACGGCGCCGCGTATTGGTCTAGCCAATTCCGAGTGTTGATCAGCACTTGATGTGACAGAGAGCACGGCAAGCAAGCAATGGGAGGACGCGGCACCTCGCATGCGACTATGGGACCGACGACGATGACATAATCAGATCCGAGTACTATTAGTCGCGAAGGTTGAACAATATGCAGGCATGCCCTTCCACTCAGACATCTCGCTGACAGTATAAAGACGGGCATTGTAGAAGGCATTGCGTGACTAATCAAGGCTGCTGCATATTCGCGAAGCATTACTATTGACGAGAAGGTCAAGGCTCATACGTCGGCTTGCTGCTCCGACTAAACTCCAACAACCCTAGCTCTCTAGCCCGATACCGCAACTGTTTCTCGTCGTGTCCGACCGAATGGCAACCAGTCAGAAAGAAAGCTCATATAGGGCAACAATTCACTTCTCGCGTAATTTGGATTACATCTCCTGCCTGTTCTACAACAGTATCGCTTCATGTGCATTTTTTGCTCACCCATATAACAGTCAATCAATCAATCCGTGAAAGTCTATGAATGAGGGAAATGTATTGCCTGTCTGTTTGCTTCCATGCTTGCCTTCCTAGACATATATGTACGTGTACAAGTAATACACCGAACATGGGGGGAGTACCTATTAGGGCAAGCTATGCGTGGCTCATGTAAACAAGTCTTGTTCTCAGAGATTGTGACTCTCAACCCAATACACATCCGAAACACCTCGAACACGGGTATATATCCTCGGTTTCTCTCCACGTCGGACGATCATATCCATCTCAGCATCCACTAGGTTTCGGACTCGGGATCCTCCTTCTCGTCACTATGCTTGGCCTCGTTGATGACCTGGTCGATCATAGAAGACAATGTGCGACGCGAATCTTTTTCGTCGCGATTCATCGGTGCTTCCTCGTCTCTAATCTTAATGTTGGTTGCCTTTGGGAGATTCTCACTGAGCCTGTACTTTCTCATCCAAAAGTCCTGAACAGCTGCACCAGAGAGATTCGTGACGGGTTCCCATGTAGGCTCGGAGAATTTAGTGGTACCGACGTCGGACCAGTGCACTAAGTATTGGGACTCGTCGGGGTGAGAGAGATTGATGTTGGCCTCGGAGATATGATCAACCTCCCATTCTCGGTCGACCTCGGTGTCAACGACTTGGTCTCTCTTCTTTCCCTTCTTATCTGCCTTCTTTTTATCACTGGCCTTACTGTTGCCCTTGCTCTTTCCATGAGAGCCGTAGGTCTTGACAATTTTCTGACGCTGGGGACCTCGTCGAACCGAGTCAGTGCCAGAGGATGAGGGTAGGTGTGAGGAACTGGGGGTGGCAGAGTTCGAAGCCGAAGCCGAAGCCGAGGTCGAGGTCGATGCCGAGGCCGATTCGATTGTAGTTGGATTGAGGCGCGCCATTGTAACGAACAGCGGTGTGAAATGATCCTTTTCCTTCTCTTCTTCTATGCCAATGAATGAATGACTGAATTATTCAGTGAGTCAGCAAATCAGCTTCATCTGATAAGACGGTAGGTAGAGAGAGGGAGAAAAAAAGACCACACACAAACAGACAGACATGCAGACAGAGGTAGAGATGTGAGATGTATGTACAAGATACTTACGCGAGAGAGAGAGAGAGAGAGACGGAATGAAAGTAGACCGACCAGTCTTTGATCAACACAGATATAATTATGGATACGTGTGTCGACGGTTGAACAGACGAAAGATGTGAGGATGTAGAGATGTAAAGGCAGGGATACAGATAAAGCTAAGTACCTACCTACTTAGGCAGTGGAAGTAGAAAAGATGAGAAGCAGATAAACAACCCAAGGAGGAGGAAACACTTACACTTTCCATATTCCCCTGCACCTTCCTCACAGTTGCTTGAATGTTCTGGTGTTGTCTGTTTTCATAGGTATATGTAGGTAGTAGAGGTAAAGATTAAAGGCAATAATACAGACATGTACGTACCAAGGTAGGTACCTGCCTATCACAAACACAGCCAAGATAAACTCACACACTTTAATTATGTATTTCTTTGAAATAGGTTTTGCTGCAGGACACTGTTGACTGTTCAATGCCGCCCGTCTGCTTTTCCTTTTTTTTTTTTCTGAAATAAACATGGAGAATTTACATCTATATGTACCTACTGATGGCCAGGCAATGCTTGTTGGGTTGGCTAGTAAAGCTGAATTCTTGATCTTTCCATGTAATGCCTACATGTAAAGTCTAGGTACTTCCACTTTTTGTTTTCGCGGCGCATTGACCGTGCATGATGCAGCCCAAATAGGAAATGTCCTTTTCCAGTTAGGGAGAATAATCATGGTACCAATTCGCTTTGGGCTCAGACAGAATACCGAGCGTGGGGAACCCATGCAGCAGACCTTACATTAGGTATACATACATGTATGTATGTACTTGGTTACGTACATATTCACTTAAGCCATATAGTCGCGAGCTCAGAACAGTCGTCTCTGCAACACAATAAACTTATTGTTAGTATTTCTCCCGGTCCTTCAAACTCGTGGTCTCCGTCCCATACCCACGACCAGTCAGAGGACTCTACCGACTCGCCAATGAACGAATCATTTTGTGTTATCAGGTCTACAAATTAGCTTTGTCACAAAATGGCTGTCCCTAGATGTACCCACTTAGTGTGGGTACAGGTACCTATATAAATGTACCTAACTGTACCCCCACTACAATCATTGTGACAAAACGGTCCGCCAAACTACCCAGGTCAGTACATGTACCTGTTAGGCCATACAACAGCCTACCGCTTCTCCCCCTTTTGGCATACGATGCTTTCGAGTTTATGAGTAAATGGATAGTAACTATCAAGGTTTGCAATTGCGACTGCACGAGCTTACACACGAGTGAGATGCACACGGCAACAAAAACATCATTTGACAAAAGCAAAACACTTCCGCTAGATCATTAGCACTCACCATTCATTACCTCCGCCTAGGTACTTATTTACTATTTGTCTTCCCCTATCTTCTTAGTTTTGCCACTGCACTCGCATATAGCCACACATCCCAAATAAAGGAAGTCTTATCATCGTATGCCTCTCGGTTTCTCAAACGGACAAGCAGCTGAAAGGGGAAACCTTCCCACTACAGCAGAAACATCCTGGATACACACCCGCCCGACCTGGGCGCCGCCCATACTAATCCCGGCACAGCCTGGTTCCCTGAACACCCATATGATTTAACTGACTTTGAAGACAGGCTCGAATCTCAGTAAATCTATGTATAACCTGGCGAATATAGACGAGTTATTTCCCACGCTACGCACTAACGTCAATTCACACTATAAGTTTCTCGTGTATAGATCAGACATGGGTGGCTAACCTGCGTGAGCCCCCGAAAATCTCCTGTTCGGCCTCTCTATCTCGAGGTTTTAGCAGTGCCAGATTGAAATTAGTAAGACTACGATCGAGCCAGTTAGCTTTGATCTTTATCGGCGAGCTTATAGTAACGAGATCAGAGACTCTGATGACGAACTAAGACAGACCCTGTCCTAGACGTCACTGAGGAAGTCTTCTAACCTACATAACTATGCCGGCCTTTATAAAGTCACCAACGATCAGGTTAGTCTCCCCGAGACCGAGACAGACACTACAATCCATTCCCCTCAAGAGCTCGCCAGTGCTGCTGTCCGGTGTTGCCCAGTCTGCCGAAACCCTTCTACGAGCTGCTGGATCTTTACGCGATATGGAGTATGACGAACATGCGGCACGCCGTTACCAAAATGCCTTTTCTTGCCGCCATTTCCACAGAAATAGTCTCGATTGTTACTATGCGCTTGCTTAAGTCCGGCTCGAGGTTTCGTTGCTGTTTGTCGCCGCTCAAGCTCAGATACAAGAATTCAACCGTTCTGGTGCAGCAGGATTCCCCCTCGCTCAAACTAGACTTACTATATATGACCCGACCTGCAGGCATCTTTCTTATGCCAGGTACCCGACTTCAGATGCACTAGATGCGGGAATTTATTGTTTATCCACCATCCCTTTTTTTCGTCTCGACCTACTATCACCATTATCCAATACCTTTCATCTATTATCCCTCAGCCTCATCATGATCAGAACAGCTGTAGCTACATAGGATTCGCATGATTGTGGTCTACGATGAATGAGACTTGGGTTTTTTTGCAAAGTAGGTAATCTCATTATCAACCCGATGGCAGCGATGATAAAGCATGATAGTTAGTTAGTGAGATAGTACATGAATATTACATATTGTTTCAATTATTCTCCCGGCGTTTATTGGCCTGCATTTTCCCTGGTCGTTGTACTAACAGCCCCTTAACAATGTCAACACAACCACATTGATTAGTATTAGCACCTGAGGCTCACAACTCAGCTGAACCTCACTATAGCCTATTATTCTAACAAATTTATATCATTTCTGTTTTCAAGTATAAGTCCTATCTGTTCATTTTCCAATGGATGCGAGGCTATACTACTAATTGTTGTCCTTGACATACCGCACTATTTATAAAGCACCAGTTGACCTAATAACTTTTAAACTCTTGCCATGGCCTAGATCTCCCACTTTCTTCAGCTCAATAATTTCTGCAGCTTATTTGCAGCGACCATACATATGGTCAGCCTGTTCATCAAGCTGAAGGCGTGCCGGCGGCTTCAGCGACGCACCGGTCTTGTCACCACGATCCTACATGATCTCACGTATCGGGAACGTGACTTACAAGTACTAGGCAGATAAAAAATACGACCGAGATACTAAGATTGACGTGTGTACCTAGTTTTCACCAAGTAGGCTATACAATTATGGCTAAACTAGAGAATAGGATCCTATCGCTGCTGATGACAGCGCTACATTCCCGGACAAGACCTCCACGTATTACTTTTACACTGCACGGGAAGGACCGCGTCATTCCGGTTTCAATTCTACGTGACACCGAAACTCCGCCGCAGTACTGTTCTGCGGACAGACATCCGGTCACTCGACTGATGCCTTGGAACAGCTGCAGATGCGCCGAGTGTCTGAACTGGCGTCACATGTTGTCTTCTGATGGACTACGACACCATCTGAATTTTTTTGATCTGCCAATGACACTTTCCTAATCGCTTCTCAATGAAATGGTTATAGAGCGACTTTAAGTTTTCAAACGGAACTGTCATGTGTCGACAGAGACACGAATATGTTGCAGTTGAGAAATCATTTGGTCTATACGTTTTTTGTTTCAATTAAGCTTATAACAGTTCGTTTCTGGGTCAAATCATATGATATGTGAGCAATTTCTTTCGTCCACCATTGGCAAGCTAGGCTACCATGAGGAGTGTAGAGTTGGCCATATTGACACGCGTACTGATATCAATATCTGGTATTATATACGAAACACCATGAACATTGAGTATGGGTGTCAATGTCGTCAATCCTGATGCCTTGGAGACAATAATATCACATGGTATAACAAGGACTGGTGTCACAGTTTGGAGTTGACACTATTGAGAATAAAGTAACCTGTCATGGCTGCGTAATACCTTGACCATTCGGACTCTCTTCCTTTCAGGTGGCCTGACTGCGAATATATATACAACTTTGGGTACTAGGGTAGACCTCTGAACTCGGCGTCTATGTTTCAGGTCATTGTACAAAGGTGTATCACGTTCTGAACACGAGGCTGCAGGTCTCGGTATTATCTACGGACGTAATACGCACTGAAAATGGCATTGCTATTGTCTCACGTGAGGCTATTTAGCGTTCGGCAATCTAAGACATTTGGTCGGAGGCCGGCGGTCAGAAAAACGACGATGTGTATATATAGTCTCAATGATCCGAGCCTAGGCCAGGAAGTTTTCCGAATGGCCAGAGACCTAGTTACCTTTTGGTAGATTTTATCTTTAACTTTTCTTTACGTCTTTTTGTGACAGATAATCTACTACTCAACAGGAGCTTATTCATTACTTTATGCCCGAGATGGCACACCAACTTCCTGCGACTAAGCCTGAGACGCCTACGCCACCTCAGCCAGCCAGCGCTCCTGCGTTGGACCCCGTTCCCATCCCCTCTGTGGCCACTCAGCGCACCAGACACGTTAGCTCACGATCTCGAGTGCAAGGTGTTCTCTCCAATCAATCTGTTCAGGACGTGAATATGGCCGCCAGCGTTAGCGATGGTGGTGTCGATGATGTCGATGATGTCGAGAGCGATCTCGACACTAGTACTATGGATGATAGTACTGTCGAAGATGGAGACGACAGCGTCAAGAACGGCAACATTGACGAAGACGGCGGGGAAGGTTGTCTTAAAAATGGACAAGCCAACGATGAACCTGGTGATGACAAGTTTGACGAAAAGCACGAGAAGAAGTCTAAGAAGGGCTCCGATCACAAAACCTCTCAGAAGTCCAGCAATGTGTCAAACCCATCCGATAGTCCTACTGTCCAAGTGCCCTCGCACATTACCACAACGCTTTCTAATGAAACATATACTAATTTTGTAAGTATATAGCCGGGATATTCACTACAAGAGCAACGATCCTAACTGCTTCTGTTATATAGATCAAGTTTTTACTTCACGCCGGAAAACAGGTCCACCGATCCAGCGCTGCCCTGTCCAAGGAAATAAAAGAACCTGGTGGGAATCAAGAACTGAATCTTGGCCAGCTTGTCGACCATATATTGAGCTTCAATTTTGAAGACCGGGCTAGAAAGTCAACAACCCACAGAAAGCCAACACCTCTTCAACGTGCATGGACTGATGATGAGAAAGATAAACTGCGCGACCTCAAAGAGAAGACCCCACCTCTCACAGATGAAGAAATCGCCAAGAAACTTAATCGAAGCAAAGGTGCCGTTACTCAGCAATGGCGGAAACAAAAGCAAACTTCGTCAAGTAACTGACATTCTCACATGCTTGTAGTTGGTTGTTTATCCAGGTCTTTTCTCGGTTACAGCAGTTTGGTTTTAAGCTTGGACGGCTATGCCAGGTCATTTTTGTACGCTCTCAGATGTTCTCTCTTTTTTAGTGTGCATTCTTCTCATCTTTGCTTGTTCTTGTCTTTCCATTTCATACAGATTAGGGTCGCTTATGTTCTGTTTCAGGGGCTTAGGGATGGTTTTTACACCAGAGAGAAAAGACATGGTACGGGCGGATGATACCGGCGTTGGAGACACATAAACAAATTGGGTATTTTGGCATTGGTAGTGAGGAAGCCCATGGGCCTAACTACAGAGGAAGTATACCCTGCGTCGTGCGTCGCTGCCTTGTCTGACAGGGCTATTGGGTCGCGAGCTTCCAGAGTTATCGTTGTAGCTATGGCACTCAATGCTCGTAAATCCTGTAACCGCTTTTGAATTGATGCAATGTTTGTTTGGCATGTTTTACTCCTAGGTATAGAGTAAATACCTTACAGTCCATTGATTCTATACAAATCCGTTACAGCTTACAACTTGTCATCTCCTATTGACACTAACGCACGGACTAGCCATTGTCCTCGCCCTTGGCCGTGACCGAGAGTGCGATCACGACCGCGTTCTATGCACCTACATTCCTAACTCCGATACCCATAGCATATACATGGGACTGGCCCCAAACGCAGATTGTCCAAATTTCTAAAGCTGTTGTCGGTGCAGGAGGCTCCTGGGTAAAAAAATGTTGATGACGGAAGTGCCATCGACTTCGATAAAGCAGTTTGTATTGGAGAGTATGACTTGACGCCACACCACTGGATGATGTACTTTGCTTTATCACCGGCTAGTTGTCCTCGCGTGGAATAAGCCTATACTCTGCGCCTGCTTTGAGAATTCCTATGACGGCATATAAGCAGACTGGCGCTCTGTTCAACATACACTGGCACAATAATTAGCCCCTGCGCCAACTTTTTCTATCTTTTGAAGAGATAGCGGGTTGCTGTTTGCTTATTATGTCTGGTTGAATATCGGTCAATTTTTCCTTTAGTGCATGTGAAAGCTACTTTCCAATTGAGACCAACCTTGGGAAAATGTACTCTTGCATCCCAGTATTATATATTCAGTGGTTATACAGGGCGGAGATTAGGAAACCTTGGTTTCAAGAGCCGTTTGTATGAGGTATTGTTGTGAGAAATCGCGCGTTGGCTTGGGTATGGTGGCATCTTCTCCTGTCCGGCTCTAATGTAGCATGAATGCGACCAATTCCGACCTAACTACGGCGCGTCTCACGTTAGAAAGGATCTAAATCCAAGACGTTAGTAGCCTGTCCAAGATAACCATTACCGACCCCCTGCTCTTGTCAGTTAAAAACAATCTAAAATAACTGCTGCAATTACGGGCGGCGGTGAGTGTGAGGTCTACCATCGTTCGAAACAGAGGGCAGGATTTGCAAGAGATATCTCAAATAGAAGGTGCATCGAGCTTTTTGGGTTGCTCGTTGTGAGCAAAAATAACTGAATAATCTGGACTGAAGAGGAAGCAGCACCTAGAATAGTCTCAACTGGGACGAAGGCCACCATACGCGAAGTCGACAAAAGAAACGCTTTCCGGCTAGAGTCTTAGAATTTATCTTATCGTTCGACATGAGACGGGTCACCGATGTGGTGTATATTGCGTTCCCGATGCGAGTCATTGCTCGGATATCCAGGCCTCGACGAGACACGGACATGAGAACAACTAGGTCAAGTGGGTTTGTATACCTGCCCGCAAATCATGTCTTAGAGCTTTCTCTAGAGAGGTAGTTCATATGTGCTCATTATGTCGCAAGTGGGACCATATACGTAGATATGTGAGAGAAAGCTTGTACTAGTGAAGAAGAGTCTGAAAAGCTGATGAAGGCAATGTGAATGACGAGCAACAGGAGAGTGTTTAACTGGGGTTGTATGTTCCTCTCCATGTCGGCCAGTTAATATCTCTCGACCTCAGAAGTCGATACTACAGTGCGATCCCTGTCTCCAAGAGCGCAGGCAGGCAAGCTTGCGAGTGTCCAATGGAGCTGCGCCAACGAGCCAGTGTCGCCATCCACCCAACACAGCTTGAGCAAGGGATTATTCTCCCTCTCTGCGCGGTAGAGATAGACGTGGTCGGATTGCGATGCACAGACACTTAAATGTACCAACCTTGTTCTTTTTTTCTCGATGTCTGCTGCGGATCTAGCATAGTGGGAGCTAACGGCGGCGCTGGGAAATTTTCGGGCCCGTATTCGCAAGGCGTCCATTGCCGTGTCCCAGTAAATGTCAATCGTTAAACGTGTCGACGACATTTACAGCGGCGAAAAGGCGCCGTCCATCGATTGTCGGATCCGTGATCTGGAGGAGCCGACGACGTCAGCGTTCACCGCAACCCGAACAGGTTAAGTTAGGGGCCGCTTGACTTGTCTGGGTTGAACTGCCACGGATTTCGGGCTATTTGACCGAGCTGGCCAGATCTCCTACTTTTGATAAAATAGGTTGGTCGGGTCTAAGTGTCAGCGCGATCAACGCGGTTCATTGCAGTAGATCAATAAGTTGGATTTAGTGCACTCTAAAGGCGACATGGGAGGAGCCTGTAAGGCCTAATTGGGAGATCACCACAACACTTTAAGTCTGTGGGTTAAGTGGCGAACTTAAAAAGCACAACCCAAAATCTTTAAACTATAGATTTACCTGTCTTCAATTTTAAATACAGTGTAGAAATGGGAGAAATATTTGCAATCAATTGCAATTAACCATGAAGTAACTTAAATTTTCACTTGATCTGCAGATAGTGTTAGAATGCTTACCTCGTTTTGGTTGGGCTAGTTAACTTTAGTTCAAGTTGGTGTACCTCAGTTTAAGCAATTAGTTACTTTAGTTGGGGTAAGCGCTAGGAGCCGTCTTATACTGTACGTAATGTCCGCAAAGTGTTTCTTGGTGACCTGAATCAATGGCTATCTGGGAGTCCGAAGCCAACTTAGTTTTACTCCCCAGGGAACCGACGCCCCAAATGTTATGAATTGCGGTATGCGGCCCTGAGTTCTCTAACAGTACGAACTCGGCCAGGCGCTGGACCGTGTTAGCACGCCAGAACTTCACACATCCAGCACGACACCAGGTCTTTGGCGATTAAGGCACGGATGTGTAGTAGCTCGAGACAGTTCAGCCCAAATCTCGGTAACGATCGAGTGACTTTTTTGATCAGGTGACAGCTAAGCAAATGGAGGGTTGATAAAAGACTATGTGCTCTATAATATTCGAGATGGGAATATCGCCATTACGACCATTCTCTTATCCCCTCTACACCTCTTCTAGGTAATACATCCGGAATATCACTTTCTATCGCTACGCGGTCCAGCTTACCGCTTAGCGTGACGGACACGAGTTGGCGAAGAAGAACACTGGCCATCAACCTTCGCGGCAGTCAATCGCTGTGCAAAATGCCTGATCAACCACTGTTTGTACGAGTAGGTGGCTGCGACACCCACCATAGACTCGACAACGCTGACTATATTGCTGTCCTTGCAGTCGAGAACAGTACACCATCCCACGGCGCCTTGCTGGGAAAGCATTAGTTCGAGAGCTTTGATATGCAGAGCCGTCGAAGCGAGCATCGCAATTCCCGAACCGCCACGTCTCCGAGAGTGACCCGGCCGTAAGACTGGACGGCAGCGCAGTGTTGGAACAACCACGCAGAGATGCCACACCTAGGTTAAAGACGAAGGAGCCGGATCGCCTCCCTAAGCGTACATCCGACGTTTTTACCTCAGACAATTTTTTCCACTGTGCCAGTTTTCCAGCAGTAGCCGAGCAAACCCCCAGCAGCAATAGGAGAACTACCGGCCAGAAGGTGTCACACATTACCACCAATGACGCTTACAGGAGGACCGAGAACTACAAGAGAAACTATGACTACAATTTTCCTGCTCGCCTGCCACTTTAACTACTAGTTTTTTCGACTCCGTAGCTTGATGGTCATCCCGACCTGCGAGATGGCAGGGGCGTAGAAACAACGCCCAAAATGATAGCTGGGTCGGAGCGCAGTATCAGTAGCTTCGGCATCCGCTAGGTAGTGCAAGATGGCCTGGCTGCTAGCGACGCAAATTTCTTCAATCTCGCCGACACGTGGAACATGCCTATTCATATCCAGTAGGAATACCGCGTTTCTAGGTAAATTGCTACTAAAGACAGTCACTTCATCTAGAAACTTGGATCGCACATCCGGTCAGACCATACCCGTCGAGCAAGTCGATCAAGTTTATATTATGAGCTAAGCGGTCAGCGGCCACTTACTCGAGGAGGCTACTCTCAGCGTCCAGTACTTTACCTCCCGTTTTTTCTAAATATATGTGTGCTACCTAAACGCCGATCTGCTTTCCTAATGAATTCTTTGATCAGCCGCCCGAGATTAATGATAATGCCCTACCAACTAGTATTTTTCAAATATTCTCTTAAATATAATAGAAAAAAGTAAAGCTATCTAAATAGCGATTAATGTAAAAATATATTACCATTATCATAATAACTGATTTTAATGCTAAAATTGCTGCTACTACAGCAGCGAACCAAACACGCAAATTAGCAAAGCCACCATCGTTTACTGTTACGACTAAAAGCGAACCAAAGCCCAGCCTGGCTAGCTAATTACCTAACGGAAAACCTCCAATTGTAGTTAAAAAATAACTGCTTCAAACCCCAGAAAAGAGGCTTCTGTGCCAGAGCGGTATTAAAGTAGCGCGGTTACGTTCTCGCCGCCTAACACCATTACCTGCAGAGAAGCACACGAATTGGGTACTAGAGTATTTGCTACTGTCGGCGTAAGACGAATTCTGCTATTCTGCCATTTGTTGATGACGCTTCCGAGAGCCGTGAGGAGGTGCTCTCATGCTGAATTGCACGGCGTGGCGTCGCTCTGCAGGCATCCAGATATGTCTAAGACAGGCGCATCAAAGATAGAATTGGCAAATAGCAGCACTCTTGTACCCTCTCAGCCCCAGTCTTCAACATCCTTTAGTTATACCGTTGTAATTATACGGCCGAATGACTCAGTAGGTAGCCTTTGGAATTATCTCCAGTTTCTGGAGCACGAATCAAAGTAACAGATGTTTGGCGGTGTACGATAGGGAAGCTAGAAATCATTTTGACACTGAATTTAATTTCTTTGAAGCCGAATCTCGCTTAAACATGTGTATCCGGTCCAGCCGGCTGAGAGAATGCGGAACAAGCCGATATATGTTATAACCAATGACCTAGTTAGAACTCGTCCCGTGGTTGAAGAAGTCAAGCTGGCTAACGAGCAGCTGGAGGTCGAGAGGACAGCAAGCAGCACCGGACTTCATGACCATGTCATTGCTACGAACATCTCAATAAAATGTTCAAGTGAGATGGAGATAATCTGGCTAGCACCCATCTTGAGCTCGAAAATAATCCACCGATGTTTTACAATAACGCATCAAGCTCGCTCAACCTCATCTCGGTTGAAAGCTCCTCTATAGCCTTTGGTATTGTGAACATGGATAGCACCGTATGGGGATCAGGAGTCCCGCCTTGTTGCGTTGTAGGGGAAATACGGCCTTTTTATTTTTAGCGTGAGACTCATGCAATCACGGGCTATCTCGATTTCGAGGATTAGGGGCACATCAGAGTATTCTTTTCAAAGATGCGACACAGGCGAATAGAAGAATCGGACAGGAACTGCCATCTCATTAGGCTGGTTTTCAATAACGAGAACAGTTTCGTAAACCTTCGGCTTTGCGGTCTCGCGTATGATGTCTTCCAGCGGAAGGTAGCAATGCTTGCGGCTCTCAGCCTGTGACCTTTTGAGCTTTAGAAGCTGCGTAATACTATCAGGATCGTCGCTCACAGACTCACTAACTGAAGTTGTCCTTAAGAAGGTTTTTAACCGACGTCATGGAGCCCTTGACCTCCGCCTTTCTACCACTGATGACCAATCCGGACGCCACATCGCTGTTTCCAGAGACATTGGCGACCAATACTGCCCACGCTCCTTAGAAGATAGTGGATGGCGTAGTGTGCCAGCTCTGAGAAAACAAGTTGAGAGATTGGGAAAAGGCAGACAAACTTGCCCTTATTGATGTCATGCCAGTGCAGTCAGCCTCAGGGGGCTGAATTAATAGCAATGTGTCGCACCCATGATCACGCAAATCGCCCCCCAGAACCTCTTTCTCCTATCATCTAAATAGGCTGAGATTATCCTCTACAAACTGTATGGAGGGAGCGACGAGGGCACAATGTTCTGTCCATTGTAAGCTCTGGGAAAGTCTCGCGATATTGATGCAAAGCGACAATTTATTACAAGCAGCGTGATGGCATGAGAGCATAAGGTTGTGCCTCCTATTCGACAGGTTATTTAGTACGACTAACCGGGACATCGCCCTTCCAAGATTCTATAGCTTGTGCAGGTTAATATCAACTCTGGATTTACTACTCAATCCAGACTTCGACTTACTGTTATGAGTTGGAGCTACTCTATTACCCCATACAGCGATATATAGACGGTGAAGAACTACGTGATGTCACCCAATGGCCATCGGATGAAGATAATGTGCATCGCTGAGTGAGCGTTGGTGCTAGTCTCCCACACCGAGCACAGAAGACCTGGCGCTAGGTCTCCTTCAAGTTCTATGATCATCTGTGTAATAAAGTGATTAGAATTAGGCTCGTGCATTAACAGCAGGGCCCGCTGCATGCTGCTGGTAAGGTATGATAGAGGACACGCCAGCTTCTGCAGTAATGTTGTAGATATGATCATTTTCAAGACACTGCCGCGCTGTAACTATTGCAGCATTACCCTTTGGCCCAGGCTGTCCTTACTGTAGTGTCTCCGACGCCTTATACAGCGATAAAGGAGTCGGCGTGACGGTTGCCACCCCAGAGGAGACGAACGCCTTCGCCAAACCTCGCGCTTGCACGAGTAGCTCAGCGTAAGGGATGGTTGGTCCTGGGCTACAGCTGATTACAATCGCCTCTGGATCCCGCTCTATTGCCGATATGACGAGGTAGGACAGAGAAGTGCAGGGGCTGTTGATATAAGTCGAACACATAACAACTGACAACAGGCGACATGTCGACTAGCGCGCGAGAAGTTGCCTGTGTTGTTCTGATAAGCAATCAAGTTGATCACAAGGGGTTTTAAAACCCCGTTCACATTGCCATCGAAAGTCGTTGTAAAAACTCGGGATACGGTGGGTATTAGACTCCGAACAAGGTAACTTCTACGATACTTGAAAGTGGCACTTTGAATAGTGAATGACCAAATTAAAACGGCTTCCCACTGACGGGGGAGCCTTAATTGTCCGGCATTTCGTAGAAATCCTGGGCTCGATGTGAAGTCCTCGCTATCGTGGTAAATAAAGATGACTCCAAAGAGGCCAGTCCGCGAATCATGACGCCGTACTGCTGTCAGGAGTTATAGTTCTAGAGTGAATAGAAGCCTTAAAGCAGTCATATAGCAGGTAGGTAGTAAGGGGTCAATAGCCATAGAGCTTAATTGGTGTATAAACGAGGAACAGGAGTAATGCATGGTTTTTGATTTTACCACATACGTAGGTGAAGGTTGGTTTATTGGCCCCTGGCCTCCCAATGTTTAAGGGGGGAAACCCTCCTCATATATACCCAAGGCCATCATATCTACTTCAGGGGTCCATAGGTGACTAAGACCCCTGACAACTACTTCCATGACAACTGCTTCCATGACACCCTCACCGGGAAGGGGTGCCGGACACAAATTGCCGCCCTGTGCCACATCTGCCAGAACCAGGAGAGTTTCAAGGAGAATCCAACGATGTCCTAAAACTTCGAATGATGTCTGCTAGGGGTAGTCAGAATGGCCATGGGGCATTCTGGACCGTTCCGTTATGCGAGCAAGAGCGACCTGGCAGAGGCTCAACTAGGCAACGAATGGCGTCGACGTTCTACAAGCCTAAGTTTTGAAAGAAGCTGTGCGCTTGATATCGAGATTTGCGGCGTGAAACAGGCTGTTGTCTTTGTCGAGGTTTGTGGTGCTTTGTAATGACATGTGATCTTGCAGCTTGAGCAGGAACGCAGAGAAAAGTCGTCATTGCATACCTGACACTGCCACCACGCCAGATGCTATCCCCGAACTTCGCGAGTCGCAAACGTTTGTGCATCCTGCTAGAATTCGTTGAAAGGTGGCAACAGTCCCGAGGAGCGGTTGCGAGACTAGCTCGCTTGTTGCCAATTGGGATATATCTAGCAATATGATGTTTATATAGCTAGAGGCGACCACGAAGGTGTTGATAATACGGACTGACCAACACCAACTGGACATCTTCCGAACGGAGGCCGAAGCTACGAGGAGAACGACGAGGTCAAACAAGGAAAAGATAGAGACGAGGTTCCCGGCGCTGACCTTTCCCCGTTTGAAACGTACGCGTATAAAGCCTAGTCCAGAGATACTACAAGGTAAAATGTTCACACTGATAGCAACCTCTTATTTACCAATGATTTCAAAGTGTGACCAAGAAACTTTATAACAGGAGAAGTCCCACCTCAAAGCCTTCCAACCTTATATATCAAGTCACAAAGCGGTTGCACGCCCTAGCTCGAAGGTTAAGCCTGGCAGCCGACTACTACCATTTTATAATAGTTGTTATTTGCCGAGCTACATAAGCTCCTTTGTTACTCTCCATGCTGATTACGCCTCGGAAAAGTCTCCAGCGCTCGGGCGGCCGATATGGATCGCCAGTCAGCAGAAACGACCCTATCGCCGCTGTTTTATGCTCGAACACTGTTTGCGCACAGTCGACAAGCTCAAATGCTTTCGATTTTCGAGCAGTCACGCGAGTTAGCAAAAACCAAGCTTTTTTTCGTCTGAGGATTCTCATTCCTGGCCGCAGACACCAAGTTGCCCCCGGATACACTAAGATCCTCTAGCTGTAGTCTGGTTTACTGACAACAGCTAAGGATTAGCATGGGTTGTCATGTTGAGGAAAGTAAGCGAGTAAACTGGAGACGTGGAGTGACTTACAAACAGCTGAGATCTAAATTGCCGATAAAAACACGGGTAATAGGTTCAAAAGGAGACAACGAGCGCCCTTTCGCATCTGATATGCACTCAGGCGAAATGCCTAGAAGTAGTCCAGGATAGAGAAAGAGGGTAGGAAGTCACGTCAGATAGTGATTTTATGACTAGAAATTAAGAAAGTTAATTCGAAGAAGGGAACCCTTCCCGGCCACATGCAACAATCAATAACCCTGTCTGATATGCCTGATATGCTCTCGAAAAAGGTCAGCCAGCCACTGACGTACATAAGCTGTATTTAGACGTTGTCGTTCCGAATGCAAAGCTGCTCGTCGACATAGCCGTCACGAGACACCATGGATAGGTCGTCGCACAGAAAATGCGCCCGGCAGACCTACAGCTTCTCTATTCTCACGAAGATGGAACCCACCCCCACCATGATGCAGTCAATCAAGGCAAAGGCCGCGATGGGGTAGGTGACGCGAAGGAGATGGTCATCCGGCCTGGTGCTGGGATAGCCTGAGTCTCAACTCAGGAGGCGTTAGGGTGTTATCGGCGTGGTCACGACATAGCATGCCGTCTGTTAAAAATTGCAGTTACGGATCCATTGCTAGCTCTAAATAGTGTGCTACCATTGAGGGTATCAGTACATACGTCTTTATTAATACTCATTTCAAAATCTCTGGGTGTCCCGCCCAGATAGTAATCGCTAGGTTCAGGGTTTCAACCGTGTTGAGAGAGGAGATACAAACACTGTTCACATTCCAGGTGTAAATTCCGACTGCGGCTGCGGGACTTGGGACAAATCAAATAGGGTTCCAGTGATATAAGATTCTTGTGAATTTATTTGTTTCGTCCCTCTCAGTCCGGCGATATCGGAAGCGCCAGCCCAGCCACAAAGCTAACACTGCACAACAAAGACCATTAATAATACATTCGCCGTCATCACTGGGGAACACACTTCGCAAGGTTCTGCTGCTTATCGAGGGGAGAAGGAGAAAGAACGTGAGCCTACTGATCGGGACACGCAAATTGTGTTACCATCCTAAAGTTTGTTTGAGATCATGGTCGTGATTTGGCTTACAATTTATTTCTAGCCTATAAATTGATAAGACAAACTCGATACAGCAATTCCGTAGCGTTATGAAATTGAACCATTTTAGTAGTCAGGTTACCTTGAGTGAACATGTTATCGCACCTTTAGATTTTGAGCCGCTAAAAACGCATTTTTGCGACGTTTAACCCTTCCTCGGATATGGTCATGTCTGTTCCGTTACCGCTACTTGTAATCTATCTTAGTCCTTGTTGATAACATCACCCAGAAGATTGTCAACAGGTACTCCGACAGAGACCACCCAAGTAGGTTGGGGTACGTAATCTGGCGTGTGGTTCCTAGAGCGACGTTGCACCCGAATACCTTAGGGCCATTCTCAATATTCTTGTTATGTGTCCTATACGAGGTCAGATTTATCCTACGCGGCAGTAACCTGACATTCGTCGATTTTCAACCCTTGCTCTACATCCATGAGTTTCGTCAAGTGTTCTGAAAAGCCGTAGCTTTTGTATATCCGCCGTACCAAACTTTCCGGAAGACTTTTCGAGCCATTGTTCTGGCAATGTTGAACATCCTTGCCAAGAATAGCTTCGCTACGGTCCAATGTCATAGCGAAAGCTTGCTCTTTTTCGTCAAGTATACTTTGATGAGTCTGTTTCTTTCCTTGCGCTTTAAGGAACACTTCTCCTATTCTGCTCAACAACTGTAGGCACGATTTTCGAAGGGAAAAAAGGCAGCCAATTTCTGCTTTGATGTACTTCTTGGTGCATTACCGAACCCTCGCCGCAGAATATTCCCGACTATTTAACCGCGACCGACGCTGTCAGGTGGAGTATCATCAGAGATTTCGATGCATATGTGCGAAAATGGTCGGCAACAACCGGTAGACGGTGTCTATACCACCAGTATCTTCATCGCCAAATTTGCCTTGATAGCCCTGGACCCCTGTAACCTCCTGTATCTTCTCGAGCAGAGGAGTAAAGAGATCAGTGCCGTAGTTAGACAGCTTGTCTTATAAACGGAAAGCAGACGCTCAAACCCCAAACCTGTGTCGATGTGTTTGTTTGGCAATTGTTTCAACGACTCATCGGCCTCTCTATTGAACTGAATTAAAACGATATTCCAGATCTCAACGACATTCGCGTCGTCTTAGTTAACCAGAAACACGGTATCCCGGCCTCCAATTATCACATAGTGAACCTCAAAACACGGCCCACACGGGCCTTGTTTCTCCATTTCCCAGATGTTAACCTTCATGTTGCCGGGGACAATATGGTCATCCGCCGATCTCACGCCAAAGTTCTTTCTCTTCATTGTCTGGGGAAAGCCGGAAAGCCCAAGTGGAGCGTAACCCTCAAAGCAGATGACATAGATTCTATCAATGTCTAAGCGGTATACGCGCGTGAGGAATTCCCAGACATATGCGATGGCTTCTTTCTTGAAGTAGTCACTGAGAGACCACCTCCCAGCGTACCGAAAAAAAAGTATGGTGTTAGCTATCTTTCCCTACATCTTTGAGGTCATTGTGTTTCCATCCGGCGCCAATGCAACCCTGCGAATTTGTAGCACGCTTCAACTGGGCGAAATTGGACTGCGAGTGGATGGTAGGATGATAAGCTTGTGTTAGTTTATAATGATAAAAGCCGTGTCTACCGTGGACTGGTATTACCACTTGGGTAACATGTCCCGTTTTCCTCAGGGTCGCTAACTGATGAAGAGTATTGAGAGTGGTGTTTTTTTATTTAAAGCCTTTTTTATTGATGGCCAGATGGTATCGGGGCAGTTATTGAATACCAGGTATTGGCTGCGGTCATAGGTGAGTTATATGCGAAATTAAAAAGGGTAGTACAGAGGGCTGTACACCGCATGCAGCGCATTAAATACATTGAAACAAGTGATTATGGCTGCTTTGACTATACCTAGTTTCTATACGAGACCTATAGCAGATCAGCGAAGCCTTGGTTATATCTGAGTATTATAGCTTTTTTACGGTCGGACACGCAGTTATTTCTCGCGTGGTAAACAATTTCTCCCTGCAAAGCTCACTGGTGTTACCTTGTCGCTCCGCAAGTCGAACATCGGCCGCAGTTTTCTTGTTTACTTTTAAATATATTGTTTAATGGGCCTTTATGTCGTTTATATGTTCTTAATTTATTTCCAGGCTCTTTTAGAGGCCGACTTGAAACAATTTGGCGCGCTTACTATGATATAAACACTAGGTCACCAAAAAAGGATGGAAGTGTTTTTTTCGCCTTCAAGAGCAATATCGCCGTAAAAAAGGAAGACCGAGCTTGCTAGCAGTCAGGAAAAAGATTGAGGTTCGAGTAAGTACAGGGCTAGCGATTATACCAGAGGTCGCTATCGCAAAGGCTGGTTAGGGCATTGAAACAGCCGTTAGAAACAGTTTGCTTAACAAAGCTAGAGCCCTTATGGTGTTCGAGGGAGCAGAACATGTGGGAGCGCCAGAGAAATAGTGTACTTACATGGTGCCGAAGTGCCAATGGAGCAGCTGACATATGATGGAACCCGTATTTCGACGGCAAACCTGGTATGCGAGGAGCTGGAGGCCGAGACGCGTCAGAAGCCGGCACAGGTGAAGCCATCATGTTGTGGAGTTAATGAGGTCACGGCTTGTTCTATCTGGCTTGTCTCTTTCCGCGAGACAGTAAATAGGTTCAGGCTTTTGGGGTTTAGCGAGTGCTCGCGGCCTAACATGTAGGTATGAAGAAGAGGACCCCTATTCAGAGGCACGCAAATAGATGCCACGGATGGTGGGAGATGGGGCAATGTAATGGACTGGCCCGATACGAAAACTGCTATAACATACTTAGTATACAGAGAGCTCCAAAATAAATGTCGGGAAATGTAATGCGCATCATGGGCCCCAAACCCTTGCCCCTTTCCAATCCCTGAGCCAGTGGTATCTAAATAGATACTAATGGTAGATATGAGGGTCGGCCCTATTGGGGGTGATTTGGCGACAATGAGCATCAGGTGTGAGTGGGAATATTCGTTGCATTCAACCGCCCATTAGCGGATTGTTTGATAATGGGTAATGCTTTATCATTGTCTCGTGCATCAAGACACAAAGCTAAGTAGGTACTCTAAAGTGAGGAACTACAATGAATTAGTAGTACCTGTACAATTCACCGTTAAAATGTGTATTAGATGTTCACGATTTATACGTACTTCGGTCCAAGGCTCAATTCGCCGACAGTGGTCAGCAGGACCGTGGGATACAATAGTGCCGTGAACTGCACTCATGATGACAGCTAGCATAAGACCACGTTGAGCCAGAATCTCAAAGCCACAACTTCTATTACTACTCCATACGATCTCAACAGTTAGGACAAGTGCGGGAAAAGATAAGATAGTCGACTCCGGCATTTATTTGCTCAATCGACGTAGATCATGAGACAGTGACATCGGGGTGCTAGGAAAAACGAGTAACAAGGGGAGGGAGTTTATTTGTCTTGGATTGGCTTGGACCCGGTTCTGCCAATCACAGCTCTTTTCTTTCTTTCTTAACACAGAAACATCTTTTCAATTGAAATAAAGAAAAGCGAAGACTAATTTCTTAGGAATATAGAACTTTAGCATAATCTAATTGTTTTAGTTATACGAGAATGTTATTGGCATTTGCAGCTATGAAGAAATTACTGCTAAGATACAGGTTCGCGACTAGACAAGGTAATAAAATAGAGAACGAACGTCTTTCAGTGTATACATTTGAAAAATAGCATCTGGTATGGATACAATATGGACGTATTCTTGACTGCTTCGAGAGACCGGATAGAATAAGCAAGTGAGTGAATGATACTCGCTTAGTGGCCATAAGGTGTATAGGACAATGCTCGCCGCACTCGACGCAGTTGTAGTTGACACCGCCAACCATTGTCTTCTTCTCTCATCTCGTCTCATCTCACCCATACATAACACAAAACGAGCACGTGATGAATGATCATGTAATCTGTAGATGGAAGATGTTTGGAGGTGGTATTAGTTGCATCGTCCAAGTGAGACTAGTGATACCAGTATCAACGTATCAATTACTGCTGAAGGTGTTACCTATATTTAGCAAATTGTGGAAGGCTGGCATGGCAATGGTCGTCGGGCTAAGTAAAGGATTAAGATTTAATGTGCGATATACGTGACAGCTACTACCATGATTGCTGAAGAGCCATTTTTGAATCAAGAAAGCGGCAATGCAAGGCTTGTTAGTTTCGATTGGACCACGGTCGCAATCGAATGGCAGACTCCAGAACTCACCAGGAGCAGCGATGCATGAGATGGATAAGATAATGCTAAGAATACATGTAGCTAGTACTGATGGGAGATTAGATCGGATAGATAACAAAGTACTGTAGCCAAGATCTGGCTGGCAACCGGCTGCTTTGTGATGTCATAGAGTGTCGGTACCTCACCTGCTATGTATACCTAGGCTTGGGTGGCATCTCCATAGCACGCTCGCTATGTACCTACACGTACCAAGTATAGCCGCACAACAGTGTCATCCCATCCCAATTAGCATAGCAATAAAATCATAGGTACTAGGGCTGGTGCAACTAACTGGCATGTTGCTGGCATTTATGCGACACCGAAAATAGTATTTTCACTATTTATATAGTACTGTGAAGTGCGGAGTGTGATATTCGGATCAGCGGAGCAGATTCATGTAGTGCTTGCAGGGGGTAAGATCCGCTGGAGGCCACTACTACACCAGGACCATGACCCTGGCGGTAACTGGTCTTGCCTGTCGAGCTGTGTCTACCCACTGAGTTCACTAACTACCAGCACTGACAAAACACCAGCCGAACAGCAACAAACCAGTAACAGAGCATGAAGACAACGAACATGAAAACACCATTCTTGACATTCCGTGTTTACTGCAACGAATTGGCTTGTTACTATCTATTATGCGACACCGAAAATAGCCCTTTCATATTCTCGGAGGCGTGGGGTATATTACAAAACTGCATGTACCTATGTGTGGTGTGATGTGGGATGGTTTGAGGCGGATTACTTTTGACTATCGAAACATGACTTCGTTTTAGGACATGATATATGAGTTTATCAAGCGCGTAAATAGTGTGCGGCTTTGCAGTTCATGGCTAAATAATATAGCATAAATATTACTTGAGACAATTTACAATGTACTAAGTTGTTGTTTTTATCACCTTTTCTTGGTAGGTAGTGTAGTTAGAGGTTAATGGGTTGTTGAGACCTTGCGAATAGCTTCACAAATAGTTTTTATGGGTATGCTGATTTGGGTGGGTAGTGAGATCGGCTTATATGTAGTATTACACTTGTTGATCTCATGTGGGTAGAGGGCACTTGCACCCGGTATTTTAAGACTCTCCTTTGGATTTTACATCATCTGAATACTATTCACAATATCTTTATTAAAGAGTCGCCTGGGTGCTCAGCTTGTATTGCACTGAGTACATAGATTTATAGAGCAGATGAAGTATACTAAGTTCAGCAGATTTATATGTAGCTAGGTAGGTGTTATGTGCTCACGCCGATAAGCCCCAACGCAAGCATAACAGCATGGGGACTCTACGCTGCACTGGGGGAAGGGTTTGTGAAATTAAGGTAATAATTAGCTGGGAGAGTGTAACGGGTGTTGTAAGCCTAAGATAGATGTGTTATACGCGTAGCACGGAGTCTCAGCATTTGAGGTTTAATGCGCATTCGACATTGGATGTAATGGATAGCTAGATAGATGGTTATCTTGTACCTATGTATGAGGCCATTCAGACCATGCTTGTTAAAGAAAACCGATCTGGGGTCAGCGGTTAGTAAGTACCATTTGATAGTATTGTCCAATAGTATATTTGTTAATTGTCAACGACAGAGCTACGACCAAGTCACCGCTCACTCCCTATCTACTTTATTGTAATCATCATAACCCCATGATATATCCTCATAGTTCTACACATAGCTTTATTATTCCCCTCTGTTCATTCCCTGTAGGGAGCTTGTCTCCAGTTACTGGCGACGAGTACGTTAGCATCTTCACTGACAGGTATCCACCAGGGATATCCGTAGATAATATCTCTGTCTTACACCCGTGGGGGCGAGTGCTTACAGGTACGGTTTGTTTGATAATTTATTTATGTGAGTGTAAGCATGAAATACCCAATTCCAGGTCAAAAGCACCTGTGTTGTAAAGCCAACCTTATGTCGATAAAGTCTCTGCCCAAGTCACTGTCAGAGATAGGTATACCTTCAGCTCCATAGCAGCTTTATCGCTTCTCAAACCATTGGCAGTTAGTTGCAATATCAGTTTACCCTCTACACAGTTATTACACCTATATAACGGGCATCTCCCCTCATTTTATTTCCTACGCATGTTGTTGCCACACAACCACCTCACCCGCCAAATCAACAATATCAAGACTTATGGGCGTTAATACTAAGAGGGAGTTGGTGTTCAAGTTCAAACCTTGTACTTATTTCAAAGTTGGAGAGAAGAACTTTAATACGTGGCTCATAACAGCTCTTGGGGTACCAAATATTTGGGAGGAATCCAAGCTGTAGAATTGCAAGTACAAGAATAGGAGAATGTTGTATTGTGCCGCATAATGCTCCTTAGAAAGAGTCGAAGGAGTATATTTTTTTACGGGCTCAGGTGGTACTAGAAACAACTTCAATCATAAGAGCTAACCTACCTCAGGCAATGGTACAGTTGCTATAACAGCTACCACGGATTAAATACGCACGCTATTAATAATGTGATTCATAGAGTAGCAAAGAAGGACCTTTGTGCGGACCATGGTCATGGACGAGATATCCATGATGTCCGGCAACCTCTTTAAAATACATAATTGCTGCTGAGCAGGGACCTTACCGCTAACAAGCAGATAATGAGCAGCTAACAAGCAGCTAATAAGCAATAAGCAGCTAGCTATAGAACTGCGATGCCTTCCAAGTTGCTGGGCATGCCCTCAAGTGGCTACATAGTATATAGCCAGCCATATTTCCAAGGTGATCCCTTGCCATCATTATACCTCCCATGGGCGACATTCAAACAACGCCCAGAGTGTTTGAGTCACCAGTTCGGGATAGATGTGTAAGCAGATACGTTAAAATATAGAATGATCACGTACTCATGAGTAGTGTGGACGAGTTGTGCGGGTGCCTTTCGACTACCGTAGGATTATTTATGAGGCACCAGATAGATGCTCTTGGTGATAGACCAACGGCGGGCTATGTTCCCTAAACTCTGCCGGCGGCGAAGAGTCTGGGCTAATGCCTATGATCATCACTCAGGTTTGAAAATGAATCATATGTATAGGTGCGGCTCTGCATCACTTGTTGGATTGTGGAATCTCAAGTAAGCTGTGATAACAATTGGCGCAGAGAGCGAGTTGCATTACTGTAATACAGAACAGGACCACAACTACCGTACGCGTTTTAATATCATATGTGGGTTGTCAATGACTTGTCTTGTAGACTAAAAGGTGGTTACGGGCTCCTTAAAGAGATCAGGAACAATAACACCAGGTGTTCCTTTTGCGAGCTGGTCCGACTAATGCGAGGAGATCGCTAAAACAGGGGGGGGGGGGGAAGATAGAGAATGAAGCGGGTACCAAAGTTGCAAGAAAGGGGTGCCGAGGGTGCTCAGATAATATATACTACGGCTGATCGCTGTAAACACGACCTGATCGCACAGCTTAGCTTGCACTGGTGATCAGTTCGCTTATGTACTAAAAGCTCTCTTAACAGTAGGTAGCGCTGCAGCTGATCACTGCGATCTTTTGGGCTAGCTTTCCCCTGATCTCTAAGTAAACACAGCAGTCCTTACATCGCTAAAACTCTTACACAGCACTCCCTTGTCACTATAAATACAGGACATTTTACTCGCTAGCCCCTCTACACCTTAGGGACCTTACCCCGCTAAGGCTACCTAGGTACTTAACTTAGTGTCTTTAGCGGGAGCGATCTCTTAAGGAGCTTGTAAAACACACAGGCTCAGATCAGGGCATTTTAGAAGCGCGCTGCGATCACCTCAAGGCTTGAAGCCCAATGCAGATCATATATACTAGTTGATATTATCATCACCCACTATCTAGCTGCAGCTTGTTTAACATACCGGTACTTGAACTGGAAATTTTAACGACCAGTCAGTCTTCTTTGTCGCCGTCATCAATGCCTGTTCAGGCTTCACAGTCAATCCCAGTTAACCGCCAATAATAAAGCATTATTACAGTACAGTATATTGAAAACTGGACCATGGTACAGAATACCCTCGTTTTAAATATATCTGTCTTTTTTGTCATTGCACTGATGAAATTGCGAGTTTTTGATGTTCTTTCGTCTTAAAGAAATGTCTCACCAGACCCTCGTGATGAATTCCCTCTCTCAAGCCCTCTAAGCAAGGTGTTTTTGATGTGCCAGACTCAATGCTGTTTCCGTCATGTCCCAGACAAATGAGCGATCTGATCCAATAGAGACACCGTGATAGTATTCGAGGTGCAATTCCTTTGTTTGAACACCATACTTATATGCCCTAGCTCATTTCAAAAGTAAAACTTCGAAAGTAAAACTTCCAAAGTAGAACAAGATAGGCTAGATTGATCATTGCCGCAACGAACGAGCCCAACGTCCCTTTGAGAAGCAGCAGATCGGGTACCGCTCCCGGCCATCCAACTCCCAATGCCAGTAATACGGCAATGATTACCTACGAGTCGCTTCTCTACATAGTTTGGTACGCTAGGGGGAATGGTGAAAGACCCTGTAACCAAGACGGATGAAATCATCTTGTACACTACCATTCCAGGACATTCCAACCCAACCCAATCCCACGGAGGCCGAGTATATTTACTACTGCCCCGGCCATAACACGGGTCCTATCTATCCAAGCCAGCACCGACAACGACATGAGCCTGGAACAACTGTCATGGCAGTAATATCGAGATGATGTAGGCATAAAAAGATGTCGCACATATAGTTCATAGAAGCCTTTTTCTATAGTAAGATGAATAGTAAAAGTAGCAATAAGATGATATATGGGTCGACCTTTGCGTGATACACTCACTATCCGCGTGGCACTGCAAGGCTCGCAGTTCATGATAGTTGCACGGCTAAATCTAAAAAGAGTGATAAAGCAAAGTTGCTATTAACATATATCAAACAATATACCCAAGTAATCTATCCTTTATACATATAGGTAGGTGAATAAGTACCTACACAAAAGCAAACAGTCCACGGTGCTCAGCATCTACTAGAGAATACCCAAGCGCCTTCTACCACACACCCCTTCACATTGTAAAATTATCCATACAGCTAATATCGTAGTTGCCCATTCCCCGTCTCTCTTTTTCTTCTTCTTCTCTCCTCGGCCTCGTTGAGTTTCCTGTCGTAGGTTATCTGTCCTTAACACTCGACAACCCCCCTTAACTCCCCCTTTATGATGAGATTTGTCTTGTTAACTGCGCTCTCGGTAGTAGCATCCATACGATCGCCTCTCTGTAAGTGATATGAGCTCTGTGCGCATTGAAAACGAACGATTTAGCGCAGGCTGAGATAGAGTGAGAAGAGCGCAACTGACTGTTCACATAGTACCACCAACTACCAACTACCAACCACCAACCACCAACCACCAACCCACTCAGTAGTCACATACAATGGACGCACTTTCAGACGAGTAAGTAATTGGATTACCAGTATTCAGGAGAGCATGAGTTCATACTAACCGTACATCTAGCGACATATCCTCCATCGGGAGCACAGACTCTTCCTTGGCCCGCTCCCGAGTCCGCGCCGTCATCCGTGCCGCCAAGTTCGCTGCCGCCGCCGCTGCCGCCGCCACCAACACCAACACCAACACCATTGCGCCGAGCCCCAGCAGTGGTTCCACTCCCTCCTCTCAAGAAGAGCAGAGGAAAGAGAAGAAGAAGAAGAAGAAGAAGAAAGAGAAAAAGCAGCAGCAGAAGCCAAAGCGAGACCGCCTCGACCGCGGCGAGCTCCGTGACCAGCCTTGCCTCGGCTGTCTCAACTCTGCCCTTGCCGGGAATAAAGATTGCGGCTGCTATTACGCAGTCAAGGACGGTGTCCCACGCGGCAACAGGTGCTGGCGCTGTGCCTCCGGGCATAGTTGCATACTCCTGTAAGTACAGGTGGTCTGCGATGAGGGCATCAGTTTTGTGTTGTACGTTCTTGGCTCATAGTGTTAACATGATTGCGAAACAGACCTCCTCATGTTGTCCCGTTTGCCCACCGTCTCATCGAAGCAGTTATGGCCGACAATATTAACAAGAAAGTAAGTCCAAAGTATTATAAACTGATAAATTCCTGAGCCCTTGAATGAACAGTGTAATCAATCGCATTGTTAAGTTTTGCTGTTGTTAATTCCTGTCAAGATAATCAATCATAAATGCTAATTGTTGGTGGTGGTTAGTCGGTGAAGGAATTGCGTTCGGCTTGCCGTGTTGCACTAGAGATCCCTGCCGAGGAATTCGCCCCCTGCGCCGACAATGCGGCTCGTCCCGTAGTCTCTGCTCCCGCCGCCGCCGACGCTACTGTACCACCCCTCTCCTCCGAGGAGATTACCTCCCTTCGGGCCCTACTCGCTAACAATTAGTTTGTTTTGGTTTGTTTTGTTTCTAGCTGTAGGTATTATGTAAAACAAATTTTAGGCTGGCCGGCGCGCCTAGTGTGATCATTCTTTTCATTCTTTTCACCTGATCTCTTTGGTAGTGTGTGACTTGTTTTCTGTAGGTTAATGAGAGCTCGAGAAGGCTCAAACTGCTCTCACGGTGAGTTGTCAGTGAAAATGTCAGCTGGCACGAGGTGAATTAGGTAGTAGATACACGACTTTACCCAATCTCTTCTACTGTTTTTCCCTTATGTATTTAGGTGAGTTCTGATAATGAAAATGTGAATGACACTGCTATTCGCTTAAGTGAGCCCAGCTTTCTCGCCTTTGACAAATCCATTCCCGCAGAATATACGTTGTCGATATCTGCGAGATAGGTATAGCAAAGCGAAGCACTCTTCAAATCAAATAAGTCCATGTAATTAGGGATGCAAGCGAAGAGCATACCGTACTATGGATTGTGGTCGACCATACACTACACTAAGCGGAGCAAGCAACGAGGCGACAATGACAATTATTTACAGATTGTAAATGAAAAACACACATGTCCTTTTTTACGAGCAGCCTTGAAACCTGTACCATGAAGGGTTTTTTTTATTGTTGATGACACCGTGAAATTATCATTTGCATTTAAAAAGTAGGGAAAGATGAGGTAGGTATATGACAGGTATGCCTGGATACAAGGAAGTATTTTGTAATTATGTCATACTAATGAAGTTATATTGATCACGATTTTGTCAATATTGTACTGATCCTATTACACGTCCCCAGACCAAGTGACAAAATGGGTGGTCGACTACCTAAAGTATTATCTTTCTACGATACGTGAATTCTAGATGCATATGTAGGTAACTTCCATACCTATAGGTACAGTGGCTTATTTACCAGCTTGCGATATATCATGGGCTACTTCGCGGCTACTTCGCGGCTAACAAGCAGCTAAGTAAGTACATATGCAAGTGCCTGTTGATCCTACCCCACACAGCCACTAGCGGAGGGGCAGTTATAACGACTACTTGCACTTCTGCTCCAGCTGTAGGTACCTTAGTACAGGGTGTCATCAACCTAGGTATGTACCTACCTGATACTTGGCCCTTTTCACCCTTTGCCGATGCGAACTTTTTGAACCATATGGCATGTAGCTGGCACTTATGCGACACCGAAAATAGGCGATTAAATTATACTTGACTAGTATATGCGCTGTTGTGGCGGGATTAATCATATTCACTGGTATGACACTGAGGATGCGAACAGAGCCTATAGTGAGTACCTACCGTAGCAGGTATTGCAGCCCTAATACACTAAAAGTATAGTGTACTATCAGCCATGCAAGGGCTATCAGGAGGAAGGATATAAGTCGTACCTTTTTTGAGAAAATTAAATTGCTGCTACTATGTCGCTTGTTCAAGATGGTCATGCGACACCGGAAATGGAAGCTGAAATGTATTTAGGGTTGTGGGGAGGAGGGTAAGGAGGACTAAAAGACCCGACATGAGACCTCGTCTTTTCACTGAGCTGGAAGGCAGACAGATATGAGAGAGCAGTGGGGACGGGTCACTGAAAGAGTGGGTTATTGCGCTCAGGTGGGCCTATGCTCATCTGCGCGCGAGCGATCTTCTGCAGATACCTACCTAGGTAGGTAGGTGCTCTAGATACTTACTGTAGGGTGAGCGCGCCTCGGCCCGCTGGCGCTGTGAAGTGCAGAGGGTGCAGAGCGTGCGCGCTGCACGGGCGGGTAGCAGAGATCCCACCTTCCTGACTGGACCCCACAAGTCAGATGTACACTAAAACAGGTAATACCGGGTACCTAGCTCGCCTAGCTCGCCTACTGTAGGTAGCTCTGCGCACGCCACTTCAGGAGATCCAAACCAAGAGTGGGGGATCCACTCGGACAATCCCCAAGGGATCCCGCTTATTAGAAGTGAGCAGGCGAATAAGCACTGGCCTGCGCCATTGGTTCCCAGGGCAGTAATACCGGTAGCTTGGGTGAGTTAGTACACTAGAGTCCTTCCACCTATACTGGATGTTGCAGTTTATTATATATACCGAGCGGCCACCACCACCAGTTTGAAGAATAAATAACGGCTACTATGTCAGATGTTACTGACAGTCATGCGATATGGAAAACTATCGTTATATCATATTGCAAGTCTGATTGACTAAATGCGACCGTGACGTTTAGAATACCACGTCCCCGTCCGCTGTAGCCATTGGACCTATCCACTACAATATCCCCTGTGGCTATTTACCTATGTAGGTACCTCTACCTGTACCTTTCCCTACCTACTCCAGGCTGAAAACATTTTCTCACGTATTACAACTGCAATAAAAGAAGAATGGCCTCCATTTCTGGTGTCGCATGAATGTCAGTAACATCAGAGATAATAGCATGAATATGTTTACAGTGGGTAGATAAACGGCTGATTGACCCTCTGTCGCTTACACGGAAAAAGGTAGAAAAGCATTAGGCAAGCTAGGTAGCTCTTCGATATGCTCAAAACTAAAAGAACAGAGCTCACAGTTACAGGTGTTTGTAGGCAAGAGACGGGACAACTGTTTTATGGGCGGCCACCGATCGATTAACATGATAGATACTAAATGAGTACCGGAGAGAGACACGATGGATTCCTGAACATTGAGAATGAGAGTAGGGTATACCAATTATATTTGCTTGTTAGCTGCTCATTAGCTGCTCATTAGCTGCTTGTTAGCTAGCAATTAGCATTATGTTCCCATTTCATTAGCTTATTTTTATGTTTCAAATGCCAATAGACGATACAATGTTAGGAGAGGTAGTCATGGTGAAGGACTTGGTGCGGGAAAACGCGATCAATGATACGGTGAATATGCATCCGGCAGTCAAAGCCAATAATAACATTACAAAGCATCAAATTAATAGCGATCATCTGAAGGATATTCGCCATAATAGCTAGATTTTGTTTCGCTATATCAGCCGATTTCTCTGGGAGTGTTTAGAGAACCCAAGCGAGGTGATCCTACTTAACGTAGAAAAGTCGACACAACACCAACACTGCCCCGAATCGTTACAAGGTGACATGGCACGCTCTGTGAATTTGAGCAACAACATCGGCAAGAGATGTCGTCTGCATAATATTTGCTTGTAACCTATGTATACTTCCAGGAGGCAATGGAACGTATGTGCAGAGCGAAAAAGCAGTAACATCGACAATCATGACACGCCCCTTAAGCAACAGCGACATCTTTTTTGGCCGCAAGTAAGTCCACACTCGTTCATTACCTCTCTGGCTCCTCATTGCAACCAGTTGGTAAGAGATATGCCCCGTCATTACCTACACAGGCAAAACTGCCTAGGTAAGAATGCACAGTTAGTTTATTATTATCTACAGTATTTGAAAACAAAGAACACACACATCCATAGTAGTAGAATAGGTCACAAAGACTATCTTAAGATGTCCTCCCTCATTTATTAGCGAGAGCGTGAGTGATAACTATATCCAGAGATTCTAGGTCTGCTATTTTCACAGCGAAAGCCTCTAAAGATAAAAATGTTGTCCAATGCCTTCTTAAGTTAAAGAGGTAGGTATAGCTTTAAGCGTGGCAGTATCTCTTGATAGCACCTTTGAAGGGAGGTTGTTACACAGGTATTGTTCTCTCCAAAAAGCGGAACTCGCAGCGGGTTGCACTAGCAAAACAATATTTGAGTTGACTTGTAACATCACAGTTTATCAGCAAAGCTTTTAATTAACAGTGGATTTATATAATAAACACACGCTGGACATATCTACCCATCGTCATTTATGATAGTAGGAAAACAAATACTGACGCTGATGAAAGCTAATGCAGATTGATAAGATTGATAAGATAATATGAAGTGATGTACTGATAGGTACCGCGGTACCTACCTATATTCTACCTTATACCTACGACGGGATGACATAACAAGTAGCCGGATTCTGGGTGGCAGCCGGGTACCACGGTACACTAGGCATGTACAGACCTATCTATATGCCGGCGAGTTAAAATTGCTTATTAGCTGCTTTGTAGATCTATGAACCATTACGGCAGCTCATCGCTTCGCAGTCAACCTAGACAACCATAGGATATCCGTGTGCACGCAGGTTTACTACTGGCAACAACGCGTATCACACAACAGACTTGTTCCAATGGGCTAAGCTATGCAAAAGTTTAAATTTATTAATGCCACCATAAATGAGTAGGTAGGTACTTTATGTCCTTCCCCGAGGGCCCTCCCCCCTATATTGTGGACCGATGGAGGCTTCGCGCATCTTCAACCACTTCTTCACACATAGCTCCCCCAATGTTAGCCTATAACACGCCTTTCTGAGATCCGTGACAAGACACAACTCGCAATAGACCAGAATCACCAGACTGCCCGCATATCAGCGACTATTCAGCTCATCGCAAGCCCGCCCTGCACTGTGCCGAATCTTGACGGAGCAGGGTGACAAACGCTGGACCGCGGCTTACCGGCCTGTCTCTCAAGTACCAAGCCAGGAAACGCACAGCTCCAGGTCGCCTGTTCTCCTATTCATCATCAGGCCAAGGGAAAAAACCCAGAGGGCCACTGAATACTGCGCGCTGGGTCACAGAAGACGGGCCGTACCTGGACTAGAGTCGTCGTCGATGTTTACGTGACTATTATAAGTGATAGGTATAATGGCTTTTCCTCCTCCTTTCATTCAGAGACCCTCCCAACACTGATCCGACGACAAACACATCCTGAGACGGACATAGCCGAAATTGTCAGCGCTCCGTGTCTCCTAAAGTCAGATGGAAAGCGATAAGGCCAAGGCTATCTGGTACGGCCATACGATGTCTCACTCCTGGATGGAGCCTCACAAAAGCAGACTGCCGACAAGGTGTATGCATTAGACTCACGTATCAGCAGGCACAAGCTTCCGCTGTAGCTAAAGTTGTTTGCTGACAAAGACTGATGACTGATAAAAGGAGATTGCCGACAACATGCATACTTTGAACTTATGTAACGGTCAGCTCGTTCTGTTCAGTAATACTTCATGCTATGAAAGATACTCGGCTTAAATAAGATCCCGTTGGTGCTTTCCAATGAGATCATCACAAGCGGTCGTCTGTGGCCTGGAAAATGCCATCTGGCAGGGAGAGTGCATGCCTCTCCACCGACATCTTTACCCGTTCAGAGTCAAGCCACCCATGCTAGGTGACTCACATGAGATCTTGTTGCGTTCTTCTGCCAGGGAAGCCAAAGAATGGTCCGTTCTTAAAGAGGCCGGATAGCAAACACGCCTGCGGCATAGCCGGGATGATCTGGGCACTGGCCCAAGGATATATCCCTCCGGACCTGGAATATACTACCAGATAGAAAGCTCATTTTGTACATATATCTCTGCCCGCCCCCGTTATTTGTTATCTTCATTTTTTCCTTCTCCTAGCAGTCCACTTCCACATAATCGATTATCCAGCTACCGTTCTCATACCCACCCTACCATTCATCTTAACACAATCACTGCCCAGGATGAGCTCTCCCACTCCTATCTACCACTGGCACCGCACCAGCCCGAAACGCCTCTGACAAACCGTCATGAACACACTCGGTCCTGAAGTAACTAGTCAAGTTGCCTTCAGTCCCTTTATCACCAGACCAATCTCCTTCTCTAATCCCCCGACCAAGTACTCTAGCTCGAAAGCCGGGATTCAGGTAATACTGGCCCCCCGAGGACCAGCCGTCGGTTCTCATGATCCTGATCTAGGGGATAATGATGACAATGACGTTGATCGCGACCGTGGTAGGCGGCCACCACGCCACCCGGACGGCCTGTTGTCCAGACGAACGCCTCATTCCGGGGACAACGGGCGCGACGACGATGTACTCGAATGACTTGTTCGAGCTTTAGGTCGCACAACACCACACCACCCCCTGGCGGTTGACACTATCTAGATGGAGATACCCTCCAGGTGCGATAGAAAGGACAATGCGGAGTTCCGCCCCTGGATCGCAGAGGCTAAGGGATACCTCGAAAATCAC
This sequence comes from Xylaria venustula, assembly GCA_022578775.1. Taxonomy (NCBI): domain Eukaryota; kingdom Fungi; phylum Ascomycota; class Sordariomycetes; order Xylariales; family Xylariaceae; genus Xylaria; species Xylaria venustula. The sequence goes on from MU389441.1 coordinate 107,081, forward strand.
CCCCGGATTACCGATGTGACCGAAGTAAGTAGGATGGCTACTTACCGAGAATGCCTACAAACTGATAACACGCGACGCCGACAAATGAAGTGAGTCGTCCTGAGTTTGACGTTAACCTGCTATTTCTCAGCAGCTTGTGGTTATCTTACCATGGCCGTAAGCTGCTAAGCAGTTTAGTTGCGCTCATGTTATGGTATGTACATTGATACTATCCCGTGATCATCTTCCGATGTTCAAACAATGTTTTTTGTGCTGGCATATGCAATGATACCTTTAAGCTAAGGTGTAGCAATAGCTATAAGACGCCCACCTGCACGCAAAAGTTGCGAGAAAAGTTGGAACGGAAGTGCTAAAACATGTGCTATGCTGGCTAAAAGTTTGCATTTCATCACATACAATGCTACGGAAAGCCGGGTGTACAGAGTGGTCTCTTTTATTAGCTTACAAGTGCACATAGCGGCATATATTTCGACTAGCTGTAAAACCTCTATCGCCCCGCAGCGCAAGGTATAGCTGGTGTATGTTGCTGGCTTCCGATGTGAATGCTGCTTCATGCCGGATCGTTGTCCATTATTTTAAATAACGCTTTGTTACTCGTTGAGTGGGATCACTCTTCTTATTCCTTTAAACTATATGAGCATCACCACAGCAGTCCTCTCTCTTGTCTTCCTAAATGAGTCATGCACGGACACAACGAGCTGTGGTCTGACCATATTATAAATTGACGAGGAGCGAGCAAAAGCGAAGAAGGCGATGACGGAAAAGAGGACGGCGAGGAATGTAAGCATCAGCACAGCAATCCCCTCCTTCGCCTGTTAAAATAAGTATTGCATGACCACACTGAGCTGTGGTCTGGTAACATATAAGCATCGGTGTAGCAATCCATTTTTTTTCTCTCTCGCTTTCTAAGGCAAGTCATACATGAGCACGCACAAAACATAGACGCTTTGGCACAACAGTGCATTATTATCTTACGAACATTAGTTAGACCTAGGCATTTCATGCCTTGATCTATATCTCAAGATGCCCTCTTGGACTAACTACTTCTAAGACTTCAAGTGGTGCCAGCTTGGAGATCTTCTAGAGAGAACATTAATCTTCAAATCTTCTAATGACATATCGGAAGGCTGGTGTATTTGGCCAAACATTCGCTTCAAATGTGCGACCTCGTCTAGAATAAATGCGACTGATCCAATCTGAGGTTTCAGTGCGCTACTAGAAGACGAACGGAGAATATGTTGAAAATCACCCTGAAAGAAGTGATCTCGATAGGTGTTGTGAACGAGCTTGAAGTTAAAAGGCTACACTACCCAGAGCGCCTAGCTATAGACGACCTGGAGAATGACTGGGATGGCGCTCTGGGGAGTTTTGCTAACGAGCACGACGTTAGTAACAACTAGTTCCAGAGCGTCACGAAATTTAAGAACAAATTAACACCTGTTGTTTTTCTTCTTTGAGTCGCTGTATCAATTTAGTTGACTTCCTCGATCTAATATTGGTATTAATGATACCCAGAACCTTTCGCTTACCCCTACGCTTTGAACCCAGGCCCTGCTATTACAAAAGCGCTTTGGTCTATATCTAGAGCAACTAAATCTTGGTTCGAAGTCTCAGCGGTGCTTGTGGCATAGGACCTGGTGTGGAAAGGGGTTATCTCGGTCCGTCCATCCTAGTCGTGGATAGCGAAGCTACTATAAGGGGTGTTCGTATGACACTGTCCTTCATGCTTGCCACAGTACTTCTCAAACGATACGGACATTAGCACCGACCAAGTACGCCTTAAACTTCAATCTCTCTCAACCAATCTGGTGAAAGGCCCATCGCAACTATGACCTTTTACACTGTCAGGCGATACAGACGTTAGCAAGAATTTAGTACACCTTCTACTCCGGCCATACGGGTTGCCCTACCCCTCTTCTACCCGATAAGCAGCTTGACAACCCGGCCTAAGATCTTTCGCAGTGCAATGAGAATTGAAAATTGGTAACGATTTCTTGCAGATATTCACGAAAGTCGGGTTATTGCAAGATGAGTCAGCACGGGTATTGAAGAGAGCAGTTACCAATCTTTGACTGGTGATGCATACTCATTGTATTTCAACCAAAACTATCGAGCACTTCAGAGGCCTTAGGAAGAGTCGCAGAAGTATTGAAGCTTGTAGGGAGTTATTGGGTTGAAAGTGAAATAGCTTTATATGCTTTTGTAAAGCAAACTCAAAGCAGGGCAAGGCCGAGAATCTTGACAAAACAAAGATGGTCAAGTCTGTAAGTGATCCTTTCCGCTTTTCAGTCTTTGTTCAATCCTTCATGGAATAAAACTTGTTTTGTATGTGCTCAACTAGAAACCTCGGACGTGGAAGTGTTGAAAGGTTGTGGTGTGAAAAAGAACCTGTTGGGAGCGGTTTAAAATATCCTTCACTAATGAAGCTACTTGTTGGACTTAGGGACACTGCTATCTTTTCATACATCTCATCGGCTATCTCTTCATCCCAATGTTTAAATCCATCGAAAAATAGCATTCCGTTGTTATTCAGGGCTATTGCTTTAATAGTCAATTTAACTTCCCTTAAATCGCAAACCTCCTCACCCAACGTGACGTTGTTCAACAAAATCGCTGTTTATATGAATACTACATGGCAGGAAAAGCCGAGAGAATTTCAATCGTATTTTACGTGATAAGGTGACGCTCATGCTCTTTGAGTTCCCCACCGCCGGCCCAAACCCCAGACTACCAAAATCACAGTCGAGACGGACTAGCCACGACCATTCAGAGTTTGTGGGTGTTCTTATAAAAGTTTTAAGCTGCTGAGTTCCTGATCAGATACACAGGCAAATCTGAAATATATAAGGGAGGCGGCGATATGCCAGATGTATTCATCGGAATGCATAAAAAGACAGAACGAACAGAAGTTGTCACAATACGCAAACACAGTCTAGACGGTAAACTCCAAGTTTGTCACATCGGCGACTTCTTGGAAGAGAACGTGGGAACAGAACCCGCAATACCATACCAGTACTACATGAACGGGAATTTGACGAAAGGGGGGAAAGGGTTGAGAGCACGATCATGATTATTAAAATCACAAGACTATGTAATCGGCAAAGACGCTTAACTCTGGCATGCTGGCAGACTTTTCATCAATAGAGTGGAATACGTCCCAACAGACACTGTCTCATCATAACCGCCACTGCTGAGGATGTTCCACCGGTGATCTCAGCTAGTTACTGAGCTAGTAGCGACCTGTTGCCTCAATTTTTATGGAAGAGTTTACTTTTTGCGACCTAGTCTACTACGATATCAGTGCATGTTTTGTCTTTTCAGACGAAAGATATGTGCCCGCATTTGCCGGTGACTTCGTGGGTGATCTGCGAATTTCGATGATTGAGGCGATGGACAATCATTTTAATAATGACGGATCACCCTTCTTCAGAATGGAACAGTATGTAGTCTGCGATCACTACCTTCCAAGTTAAATTTAGATTTAGTGGGATAATCTTGAAAAGGAAGTCGTAGACCGCTAAGCTGCTAACGGCCGACTTTCTTTGATTTAGGTTGCATCCAAAGCTGTGTATTCGCGCAGATCGAATGAGGCTCGAGTCTGAAATATGCCTACTGTTTGAATGGGGTTGCGTACATATTTACAAGGCAGTACGCGTGCCTGCGAATGTGGTGGGCATACAGTCTATTTCATATGCCACACAGAAAGAAGGGAAAAAGGGAAAGAAACGAAGGAAGTGGGCAGACGAAGGTATACCCTCGTACGGAGGGTCCCTGGCTGGCGTGGCCCCTGGCCACACTGGCTACCCCCTAGGGTAGCTACTAGAATACATACGATTAACTGGAAAATACCATTCCAATACCTACTTTAAATCCTCGGCTGAAACATTGAGATAAGTTGCCGGTATATGTGACCTATACTGGGCTATAGGAGTCTGGTAGCGTTTTTGAATCCCTCCGAGGTTGTTTTCTTAATCAAACTTTTAAAATTTCAAGGCAACCCCTCCTACTACGGATGAAATTTAGGCGACGACGGTCTAATAAAGGTCTCTGCTAGCGCCTCTCGCGTCCCTATAGTCAGGATAAGGCCCTTACTGGGTAGAGTAGCGCTGCAGCCGGGAGGGCCACGCTGGAATAGGAACTATGTAAAGCTATACTGTGCGTGGGCTAAAATAGAAGACGGAAGGACCTAAAAGGGGGATACCTTACACTATCTCACGTGGCCCGACAGGTCGTTGCAGCTAACACATGTCATGCCAATCTGTTGACACTCCGCCAGATAGTTGTGGGATATGTAAGACTGTTAGTGACTGTAGCCGTCAGGCTTGAAGCATAACTTCGAAGAGAAGTAGCCCTTAATTTCTAGCTAGCGGAGCGCGAGCTTTCATGAGCATGCGGCAGTTGACAGTGCAGTTACAATATCCATTTGATCCTGATAAATCTAGGTAGTCGTCTGAAGCGATGATCAGACTGCGACGGTTTCAGTTAACTCACCCTGCCGAGAAACCGGTAGCTGGTTATATTAAGCCATTTATCACATCATAACGCTCCACTAGGTGCGTAGTCGAACTCCTTTTAAGTTGAGTTGCTTATAAAAGCGCATAAGGGGTACCTATCATCGACATTATGAAGCTTTGGTAAAAAAAGCAGAGGTTTAATCATGACGAAGCTTTACCGGATCAATAAGGATTTTCTAAATGGCAAATGATGTGCTATGGTGTTTGACATGCATTTTTAATGTCGGGCTTCGTGCCATGGCACAGTGAAGGTATGAACAGCACTACTAGTAGGCTTGTTGTCAAAAGTAAAAACGCTGCATTATGTTAGTAATGGATCTCATCTCCTTTGGCCATTAGGGGATAGCTTATGAGACTGGGGCGGTCTTTGGGTAACGAACCAAAATTTGACATGCGCCGTTAAAACCTAAAATCGGCAACCCAACTGAAAAAGGCCGTCGCAAGGCGCTCGGCCCTGTAACGTTAGAATACGGAAAAGTAGTTGTATTGGGGATAAAGCTATCAAATTAAGTGGGTAAACTAGTTTTAGGCTATTTAAATCTGTTGCACTGCCACAACGCTATACCGGTTAAACCTCCCAAAACGAGCACCGCCGAGTTATATTTCGCCATTATCGTTAAATTGGTAAAAATCCTAATTTCCTTAAGATAAATCATTTTTATCTAAAGTCGTAAATTTCGGTATACTTTAAAATTTCTCTTGAAAACTTATATTTTGGTTAAAATTACGCTGTTTAGTAAAGCTTATTTTTTTGTCTAAAGTTTTTTTTTTTTTAAATAAGTTTTTATCGCCCGAAAAATTTTTGTTTAATAATGTTTATATTAAAATTTAGTTTAAATAATTAATTAATTTTATATTTTTTTTTTAAATTTTTACTAGTTTAAATTGTATTTCGGTATATTAATTTTTAAAATATTATTTTTGTGTTTTTAATTAAAATATAAGCTAATTTTTTATTTTTAATTAAATTTTTAGCAATTAATTTTCCGATTTAACTATTTTTAAATTTTTAATTTTTAGTTTTAGCTGTATATTTTTTTTTATAATTTTAATAAATTAAAGCTTAACCTAAAAGAAAACGAAAACGTACAAAAAATATATATTAAACGTAAATAATAAATCAAAAATTTTCTAAAATTAATTAATATATAAATTACCAAATTCTTTTATATTTAAAGCAAATAAATTTTTTTTTAAAAATTTAGTTTTGCAATTTACAGTTTAAACGTTATTAATTTTTAAGCGTAAAATAAATATGCTTAAATTAGGTATTAAAATTCTTTTATTATTATTAAAAATATTATTAGCAGAAATATTAATAGCAAAAGTATTAACAGTTTTAGCAAAAATTTCTGCTATTTTTTTTTAACTAAAATATTAGCAATAATAATACGATTTTTAAATTTTCCGGTAAAATTAAAAAAATCCAGCTTTTTTAAATATACTTTAACTTTATAAAAAGGTTTATTTGTAAAAGCAATTTTGATTTTTTTTTTTTTTAAAAAATAAATAAACTATAAGCCAGTATAATTTTTAATTATATATAATTTAAATTAATTTATTTACAATAAACCTTTTTTTTTTATATATGCTTTAATTTTTCGAATAAATTAGTTATTATTATTTCTATAATTTAAGCACCGGTACATTTTTAAATTCCCAACGAGATTTATATTCTCTTTTTTATTGCTGTAATAATTAATTTATACTTAAAAGCTTTGCCGATTTTATTTGCAAAAAAATATTATTAAATGCTATAAACAATTTTATTTTTTAGTTTAAAAATAGCTTTTAATCGTATTAGCTAGGTTGCAAATTTATAATATCGGTAAAAAAAAACTTTATCCCATTTAATATTACAACAATTAATTTAAAAAATTTATATATCAAATTTAACTGTTTTATTTTTTTAAGCATAAAAAATATTTTTTAGTTTAGCAAAAAAATTCTTTTTTTTTTGTAAATAATATATAAGTGCTTTAAAAATATAATGCTTTTTTTTATTTATTGCTTTCGAAAAAATAAAAGTTTTTCCGTTATATTTTTTTTTTAAAAATTTTATACAGCAAATTACTTAAGCATACAAAATATTTAATTTTTTTTAAAAAGTTTACTTTAATAAGTTTTTTTAAAAAGTATAAATAATTTGTTAATAAAACTTTTTCTGTAAAATTTTTTCGGTATAACTAAATAAATTATAAAGGTAAATAAAAATAGCTGCATTTTTTAAAATTATAAAATTATAAAATTTAAATTTAAAAAAAATTTTGCATTTTTTATTAATAAATTTATAATAATTTTTAAAAAGTTTTTATATTTTTTTTGCTTTTTAATTTGCTAAATATTTGTTTATATAATAAAATAAAAAAAATAAAACCAAATTTTTTAATAAGCATATGCTAAAAATTAGCGCTAGCAAATTAATATAATATTTTTTATTTAATTTTCCAAAAGTTTTTGCCAGTTTTAAATATGTTTAAATAAATAAGTTTAAACTTGTTAATATTTTAATTTGCGTTATTCGTTTAATTTGCTAAAATAAAAAATCTTTTTGATTTTTTGCTTTACTACTTTTTTTTCCACTTTAATTTTTTAAATTTCTATTATTTTTATTACTTTTTTTATTTTTTGTTTTTTAATTTTTACCGCTTAAAATTTTTTCTATATTATTTTTTTTATTTATATTTTTATTTTCACTTTAGTTTTCCGTAAATTGACCTAAAAATTTGTTTTTAAATAATTTTCCGGCTTTATTTATAAAAACAATATTTTTATTTATTGTTATAAAAAATAAAATAATTTCCTTAAAAAAATTATTAATATGTTATATAAAATTAACTTTTATATTACTTTTTTTAGCTTTAGTTTAAATATTTGCTTTTTTTTTAATTTTTTATAACAAATGTTTTTATTATTTAAAACGTTTTTTTTACACTTTATGTTAAAAAATCAATAAAAAATCACCTTTTTTACGGTAACCAATCCTAAGTTTTTATAATATTCCCGTTTAAAGCAATATATTTTTTCTTAACATATATAAAAAATTATTATAATACCGGTTAAATCAAACTTTTAAGCTATTTTCAAGTTATTTAATTTTAATTTTTAAAGTTTTTCTAAAATATTTAATTAAAAATATATATTCTCGTTAGAAATTATATATCTAGCGTAAATTTAATCGTTATATAGTATCGACGGCAAATATTTTCTAAACTAGGCCACACTTTACATTTAATTGCTTTTTTTTGCAAAATGCAAATAGTTAATTTTTTTTTACTTAAAAACTAAAAATAATTATTTCCCGGTAAACAAAAATAGTTTAAATCAGGCTTATTAAATACACTATTACAGATATAATATTTATTTGCTAATCGCTAGTAATAATTTTTTAACGTAATAAAAGTTTCGTTTAAAAATAAATTTATTATAAAAAAAGAACTTTAATACGAACAAATACCTATCCCCTAGGAGAACCCGACCTGGCCCTCGGTCGGGTTTTTTTGGTATGGGCCTTGGCGTGCCAAGCCCACGGGCGCTCCTCGGTCGAGTTT